>JAJAGP010003854.1:0-62857 GCA_025084515.1 Ancistrus triradiatus | reverse complement strand
TCTGGGTTGCCAGATCCTCGCAATCCTCGCGTCAGTTCTCTCAGCGTTCTCTCAGCAGATAGTAGTATCATGGTTTGGGCCTGTTTTGCTGCATCTGGGCCAGGACGGCTTGCCATCATTGATGGAACAATGAATTCTGAATTATATCAGAGAATTCTAAAGGAAAAAGTCAGGACATCTGTCCATGAACTGAATTTCACAAGAAGGTGGGTCATGCAGCAAGACAACGACCCTAAGCACACATTCCGGTTTAAAAGGATGGTTAAAGAAGAATAAAGTTAACATTTTGGAATGGCCAAGTCAAAGCAAGCAATAAATGCGAGGAAACGCACCAACTTCCCAGAGTTGAAGCTGTTCTCTACAGAGGAATGGACTAAAAATTCCTTCAAGCAGGACACATCAACAGTTACAGGAAAAGTTTAGTTGCAGTTATTGCTGCACGGGGGGTCACACCACTAATATGTAATATTGGATCATTTTTCTCAAGAAATAAATGAACAAGTATAATATTTTGTCTCATTTGTTTAACTGGTATAGCAAACACAACTACACTTTAAATTGATTAATTTTAATGAACAAACGGGGCACCACTGGATCATTTGGGGCTGGTGGATCCAGAAAACCAGTATGGGCAACTTCAGTCTAGGTCTGAATAGTGAATTCAAAGTTATTTGTCTCGACCTTTGTTTGAATGAAACTCTCTCACACAAAGTGGTAAATTCAAAAGGTTTGCATTTAGGTTTACACCTTGCATTTATAAACTAGCACATCATTAAGGCGTTCTAAACTACAGCACATACATTTGCTATTCCTCAAACAAATAATGATATGATCAATAACAGATATAGGATACAATACATTCTGAATAACAACTTACATTTCTGGTCCTCTATAAGTGTAAATAGGTAAACATGGGTCGATCGATATACTTTCCTAACTATAACACAAACTGGACCATATTGAGTATGGAATGGTCACTATGCTAAAAACGTTAACCAAATAAACATGAAAATACATGAGAAATCAGTGACATGCATATATATATATATATATATATATATATATATATATATATATATATATATATATATATATAGGTGTACGAGGAATGTCCCTGATCAAATTCCTTGTATGAGATAGGTAGGTACGTATGGGTGTGTGTTTGGACTCATTATGAATCAGTTCTCATGTGTTTTCTAGTTGAATGGTCCATGCAAAGGTAATCTGTTTCCAACAAAAGTTAATACTACTATTAAGAATATGCCTTTAAAATAGAAGGCTGAAATCCCTGTGTCGTAAATTCCAGGAATGTCCTTCCCTGGCTGGGACAAGCGGGTCGTAAAATTTAAATGTGAGCGGCATCTTTGTTTTTCTTTGTAAAAGTTAACTTCTCCTGTAAACATGAAGTCTAGGAGTATGAAGTGTCAGAAATCCTTTTATGACTAACACATTGGCTTAATTACGATGGTGAGGTGCAGGGGTTATCTGATCGCTTGGCCAGATTCTAAGTTTCTCCTGTCAGTTTGAGAAAAAGGTTGTTTATCATGGCCATTAGGCTGTGAGGAGTCTGTTCCAGATGTTGCCCCCCCGCATTCCAAAGTTTGTAATGTTCGTGACTTGGTGGAGAGATGATAGAGAATAACCAGATTTCAAATGACTGTCAATCCAGCTATTGATGCTACACTGGGTTCTCTATCTACTTTTAGGACTTGTGTGAAAATGTGATGATGTTTTAGGTTATATTTATGCAGAAATATACAAAATTCCAAAGGGTTCACAAACTTTCAAGCACCACTATACGACTACGAAGGAAGTGACTGGCCTTGGAGGAAAAAAGTTTGTAAGGTGCATAACGCAATTAGCATTATTATCTACTGTTACGACCTGGTCTAGGGGCAGGCCGTAGCATTAAAAAGTTAAAGTGTAAGGTAACAGCAGTTAATGGACGACTCAAGACTCGAAGAAATAAACAATAAGTGCTTTATATTTATATATATATATATATATATATATATATTTATATATATATATATATATATATATATATATATATATATATAGATAGATATAGATATATACACTGCAGAGGGGATAATACATGGGGGAACCTGGGGAACAAACACGACATGCATACAATATATACAATATGAACTTCGACAATCTGATGATGAACAACAAAACACCACACAATCTCTGAAAGCCACAAACAAAGCAGTCTCTAACATAACCCCGGGCTAAGCAGGTGAACAGACCAGGGGACACACAACCGTGCGGGAAGTGAGCCAATGCATGAATCGCATGAAACCACAGTCTTAATCCTTCAGCTCCCAATCCTTGGTCCTGCCTCCACACGTAGATCTGCAGCGACAATTTCCCAGGAGGTTCTTCCAGATGGGTCCCCAGCGACATGATCTATTGAGTGGTTCCCCTGCCCATCCTCGAGGCCGAAGGCGATCTATTGGTCTATTGGCAGAAGGAGCGGAGCGCACACAGCCCTAGAGCGAAAATAGCAATAATACGCTGACCCAAAACCCTATAATGAGAAGCACAATAATACGAAAAGAAAAAACAAAACCAAAACAAGAGACAATCTCATATCTCGTTATTGTTATGTGGCAGTCTACGGAAACAGGCGAATGCAAGGTTCCAGTATACTCAACAGTTTGTTATGAAGCCCAACTATAGGGCAACAGAAAATAACAACGATGGCTGAACCAAGGACAATGCAAACAGCACAAAACATCCACGGGGAATAGTAGAATAATAAGAAAAGGAGAGATAATAATAATAATAATACCAGCAATAACAATCACAACAAGGCGACACTAATAGTGGAAATAAGGATATAATAATATTAATAACAATACTAATAACAACAACAACAATAATAATAATAATAATAAACGCAACAATGACAACAACATAGGAATAACAGCCGAACCCGGATAGGACGGGGAGCAAAAGCCACAGCAAAAAGCCAGAGAGACGGGGTGCTATAAGCTACAGCGGTAACCGGATAATACGGAGTGCTACAGCGATAGCAGGAACCGGATAAAAACGGAGCGCTACAGCTATAGTAGTAACCGGATAAAAACGGAGTGCTACAGCTATAGCAATAACCGGATGAGACGAAGGGCTATGAGCTATGGCAAAAAACGAAAAAATAAGGAGTGCTATAGCTATAGCAGCACCCGGATAAAACGGAGTGCTATAGCTATAGCAGTAACCGGATGATACGGAGTGCTACACAAATCAACAATCGGGACAACCAAATAGCCGCCGAGGCTAACGGAGAGCTTGCGTGTTAGCAGTAGCTAAAGGAAAGATACACAACAGAATAGTTAACAGGCTAGCAAATGCTAAAGGAAGCATACACAACAGAATAACTACAGAGTACACACTTACTAAGAGTGGCCGCAGCCGCAAAGCCGAAAAAAGGCGAGTACCACAAACGCAGAGTCCAATAATAATCACACAACATAAAAATAAAAATCCAGAGTGCGGTTCAGAATCCAAGTAATCCAACAGCGGCGAAAAAAACGCAACAATGCGGCGCGAAAAGGAAAGTCCACCACGACCCACCAATGGTGAGAAAAGTCAATGCTCCCGCAACGGGTGGTGAGACACGTTCAACTTAAATAGTCCCCGTAATCAAAACAAAAATGAGTCTCTGGTGCGCGCCGCCATCTTGAGTTCCGCAGAGCCTTGTGGGAGATGTAGTGCACACACACAAGCTCAGCGGAATGAAAAGAAAAACGGAGGGTAGGGCACAGTCCCTAACAGTACCCCCCCCAAGGAGCCCATCCATGGGTCCACAAACCCCTCCCCCCCAAGGGGCGTGCGCCCGGATCCGGGGGCTTCCTCTCAGGGCGTAGGCGCCGAGCCCAGGCGGGCGGAGGGAGGCCGGACGGAGGGTCCAGACTACTGGCCAGAAGAGTCCCTAGACGGTTCAGAGGGCGGACGATCATTACCCTTGGCCGGGTCGTCTGGACGATCCCCCCAAAGCCGCGGGCCTCCGGGGAAGCCCCGGGAGACAAGGCAACCGTCGAGGAGGCCACTGGAGACAAGGCGGCCGTCGAGGAGGCCACTGGGGACAAGGCGGCCTTCGAGGAGGCCACTGGAGACAAGGCGGCCTTTGAGGAGGTCACCGGGAATTTGACGGGAATTAGTCTTCCCATCAGGAAGACTCTCCTCGGCTTGACGGCTCCCCGGATGACCTGACTAGGTTCTGAGGTGCAGCGGGCAGATGACATCGGTGCCGGCACGGAGACGGTGGTCGGTGTGCCCTCCATAACTAGAGAGAGCCTCGGGGTATCTCTGGTCCGAGAAGGCAATCTCCGGAAGTCCTCCGTAGAGGGAGAAGAGCCCAGGGCATCCGCGATGAGCAAGATGGGGCCCAGGGCGTCCTCAGCGAGAGAAGAAGCGCTCTGGACATCCTCAGCGAAGTGAGGGGTGACTTGGGCGACCCTGAAGAGTGAAGTGGCGCTCTGGACATTCTTGGCGAAGGAAAAAACGCCCTGGACGTCCTTGATGAGCGAAGCGGTGCTCTGGATGCCCCTGTCAAGCAAAATGGCGCTCTGGACGTCCTCAGCGAGGAGGGAAGCGCTTTGGACGATTCTGGTGAGTGAAACGGCACTCTGGACATCCTCAATGGAGGAAAGAACGCTCTGGACACCTCTGGCGAGCGAAGTGGTGCTCTGGGCATCCCCAGCGAAGGGAGGAGCATCCTGGACGTCCTTGACAAGCAAAGCGGTGCTGTGGACGTCCCCGGTGAGCGAAGTGGCACTCTGGAAGTCCTCAGCAGAGGCAGGAGCGCTCTGGACGTCCCCAACGAGCAAAGTGACATTCTGGACATCTTCAGCGAGCCAGGGGGTGCTTTGGACGACCCTGACGAGCAATGAGGCGCTCTGGACGTTCTCAACAGGGGAAGAAGCGCTCAGGACGTCCTTGACGAGCGGGGTGACGCTCTGGACCCCCCTGACGAGCGGGGTGACGCCCTGGATGTCCTCAGCGAGGAGAGAAGTGCCTTGGACGACTCTGGCGAGCGAAGCGGCACTCTGGATGTCCTCAGCGGAGGAAGAAGCACTTGGGACGTTCCTGACAAGCGGAGTGGCGCTCTGGACATCCTCAGCGGAGGGTGAAGCGCTCTGGATGTCCCTGGCGAGCGGAGTGGCGCCCTGGAAGTCCTCAGCGGAGGGTGAAGCGCTCTGGGCGTCCCCAGCGGAGGAAGAAACGCCCTGGACACCCCTGATGAGCGAAGTGGCGCTTTGGACGCCGCTGACAAGCAGGGTGATGCCCTGGACGTCCTCTGCGGAGGAAAGAACGCTCTGGACACCTCTGGTAAGCGAAGTGGCGCTCTAGGCATCCTCAGCGGAGGAAGAAGCGCTCTGGGCGTCCTCAGCAGAGGAAGAAGCGCTCTGGGTGTCCTCAGCGGAGGAAGAAGCGCTTGGGACGTTCTTGACGAGCGGAGGAAGAAGAGCTCTGGGCGTCCTCAGCGGAGGAAGAAGCGCTCTGGGCGTCCTCAGCAGAGGAAGAAGCGCTTGGGACGTTCTTGACGAGCGGAGTGGCACTCTGGACGTCCTCAGCGAGGAGAGAGGCGCTTTGGACGACTCTGGCGAGCAAAGTGGTGCTCTGGGCGTCCTCAGCGGAGGAAGAAGCGCTTGGGACGTTCTTGACGAGCGGAGTGGCGCTCTGGACATCCTCAGCGGAGGAAGGAATGCTCTGGACGACTCTGGCGAGTGAAATGGTGCTCTGGACGTCCTCAGCGGAGGAAAGAACGCTCTGGACGCCTCTGGCGAGCGAAGTGGCGCTCTGGGCATCCTCAGCGGAGGAAGGAACGCTCTGGATGCCTCTGGCGAGCGGAGTGGCGCTCTGGGCGTCCTCAGCGAGGAGGGAAGCACTTTGGACGACTCCGGCGAGCGAAGTGGCGCTCTGGACGTCCTCAGCGGGGGGCGAAGCGCTCTGGACGGTCTCCGGAGTGAGCAGTGTGCTCTGGACGGTTTCCGGAGTGAGCGCTTTCTGTGCCGGCCTGGGCCTGATGATGGTGGGGATCCTTGACCTCACATGTCTGACCCCAGCTATGACTCTGGACCGGTGTCAACTGGGGGGCAAACTCGGCCCCGAGAGCCTTCAGAAGCTGGTCACAGGTACCTGATTCAAACTGGGGCCATGCCTCAGCGGCCCAGTCCAAGCCCCAGCCAGTCAGTTGGAACCCCACAAAGGCCAGCCGGTTGCATTCTGCAGCAAAAGGATAATAGTCCAGGCAAGCCTTGCATGCAACAAAAAACTGCTGGAACTTGCTGGAGTCTCCGTTAAATTTTTCCGTCTGGAGTGGGGGCTCTGCAGAGCTGGAACCCGCCATCTGCATGTTTGGCGGGAGCATTCTGTTACGTGGCGGTCTACGGAAGCAGGCGAATGCAAGGTTCCAGTATACTCAACAGTTTATTATGAAGCCCAACTATAGGGCAACAGAAAATAACAACGATGGCTGAACCAAGGACAATACAAACAGCACAAAACATCCACGGGGAATAGTAGAATAATAAGAAAAGGAGAGATAATAATAATAATACCAGCAATAACAATCACAACAAGGCAACACTAATAGTGGAAATAAGGATATAATAATATTAATAACAATACTAATAACAACAACAACAATAATAATAATAATAATAAACGCAACAATGACAACAACATAGGACTAATAGCCGAACCCGGATAGGACGAGGAGCAAACGCCACAGCAAAAAGCCGGAGAGACGGGGTGCTATAAGCTACAGCGGAACCATCTTGAGTTCCACAGAGCCTTGTGGGAGATGTAGTGCACACACACAAGCTCAGCGGAACGAAAAGAAAAATGGAGGGTAGGGCACAGCCCTAACAGTTATATGCTACCATGAAAGAGAGCATCAGCCACCACTTTGTCAGGTCCTCGTTTGTGCACTATGTCTAGATTATAACCCTGTAGTATCAGCACCCAGCGTATTAAGCACTGATTGGCGTTCGCCATCCGATTGAGGAACAGCAGCGGGTTGTGGTCAGTGTAGACACGAATGGGTTTAACACTGCTGCCTAAATATACCTCAAAATGCTGTAGCGCAAGTAGCAGTGCCAGGGCTTCCTTCTCAATCGTACAGTATGCCTGTTGAAACTTTTTTGAGAAGTATCAAATGGGATGATCGACATGCTGATCGTCCTCCTGAACCAGTACGTCACCGGCACCTATGCTACAAGCATCTACTTCCAACTTGAAAGTTTGATCAAATACTGGTGCGGCTAATACAGGGGATTCACTAAGCAGGATTTTAACAGCTAAGAAAGCACTTTGAGCTTCTGAGGACCAAACAAATGAGACGTCCGCATGAAGCAAGTTTGTAAGAGGGCGTACAAGTACTGAAAAGTTCCTACAAAAGCAGCGTTAATATACTGCCATACCAAGAAACCTACGCAGTTCTCGTTTAGTAGTGGGTGCGGGAAAATTTAAGATAGCCTGAACCTTTGCATCCAGTGGTTTCACTTGACCACTCCCAACTATTTTACTGTAGCGTTAATAGCTGAATTACAGTCATTCAACTCTGGCTGCCCTCTCTACACCCTTTTAATTTTATTACAAGTCACAAGCTTTACGACACTTTGGAATGCAAATGACCACCATCTGGACAGAATCTTCCCCACTAAGTGATGGCCCCACCAACGCCAGACTCTTTCTCAAACCAACAGTTTAAACAAACCTATAACCTTAGACATCTCAATCATAAACTAAGTCCATGTGTAACCTTAAAAGGGAGTTTCAACGTTCCAGAACACAAACTTCCTAAATTCTCTCTAACTGTTGCAAGAATAATGACCTCTTCTCTCACAGACCTTTTCCCCCACAGCTTATCACACAGGAAAGGACCCATGAGGACACCCCTGGAAATTTACAACACAAGGAACTATTGCCTTCTTTTTAAAAAAAGACATACTTTGTAATAATAAACTTTTATTGGGAACAGATTATCTTCGCCTGGACCACTCAATTAGAAAACACATGAGAACTGCTTCATAATAAGTCCAAACACACCCATATGTACTATTTCATACAAAAAATTTGATCAGGGATATTCCTCATACTCCTATATATAGTATATACATATATGCATGTCACTGACTCCTCATGTATTTTCATATCTATTTGGTTAATGTTTTAGTATAGTGACCGTTCTATACGTAATATGGTCCAGTTGTGCTATACTAATAATTGTAGTATATAATATATAGAAATAATAACATGCTTTCTCTATATGTATCGGTAGCTCGGGTTTAATACTTGTTCACACTTATAAAAGAACAGAAATGAAGTTGTTATTTAGAATGTACTGTATCCTACATCTTGTATTGATCGTATTATTATTTGTTTAAGGAATACCAAATGTATGTACTGTAGTTAGAATGACTTAACTATGTCCTAGTTTATAAATTCAACATGCCTTTGATCATCTTAACCTTACGACGAAATTCTGCAACTAAACTTGTAACTTTGAGGATTTTTGGTTATTATGTGATATTTTTAGTCATCCTATATAGGTATAATATGGTGAAAAGGGGAGGGATTTGATGATGAGTCAACTTCTGTTTGGCTAAACCCTTTTGACCCCGCCTCTGATCGCTTGCGTCCGGAACATACAAAATGGGCATGGGCTAACATTGTGCAGCTTTCTTTTGTCTTTTAGTCTTTTAAAGTATAGTCTTTTCTTTGTCTTATTAAGTTGCAGCTTTTTGTCAGTCTTTTGTTGTTCGTCTTTGTTAAAGTCTTTCGTTCTTAAGTTCTTTCAAGTTTTTGCGCTTTATTTTATGTTTAAGTTTATCTGTGTCCAGCAGTCTTAGTAGTTCGGTAGTGCCGAATTAGAAATTAAACCGACGAAAGTAGACCAACCAGCCAAGATCTCCTTCACGCTCTACCACGCTCGTAATCCTAGCTTTTCAAGTCTTTTGAAGCTTGTGGTGCTAGAACACGTCAACTCCACCTTTATTTGTGGCCAGGATAAAATCTGAGTTGTACGCATGCAAACGTCAAGGAACTGTGAACGCCCGCAGCCTAAGCTGGGAAGTGAGCCTCAACTGAAGACATCGTCGAAACGTGGTTACGCAAAGGCCATCTGCAAGAAACCCCAGAGCCAAGCCATTAAGAGGCCTTTCCGAGCGACGGTGTGCATCGGAAGAATAATGTCAACGCTCCCCGAAATCATACCGTTTATGGCTTTTTCTGGGTTCCTGATTCTCAAAACTTGCATTTGATTTTAAACCACGCTTCAACGTAGACTCATCCATGTCTAAGTAGCTTCTGCCATACTATTCATGTTCAACGTAATTTGTGTTACTAGTAACTCACTGCGTCGTAACAAACTAGTTCATAACATTACCTCTGGGTAATTATTGTGCGATTGATAAGTTACACATACCATCATCTTGTTTTCTGATTTTAATACTGTGATATATGTATGTTTGCCATCATTTCCTGATTTTAATACTGTGATATATACATGTTCACCGCCATTTATTGATCTTAACTCTGTGATACATATGTTATTACATCAGATAGCCTTTTGGTATTGCCTTGTTTGTAGTTAATAAACTTCTTATAACCTTTTGAATTTACCGCTTTGTGTGAGAGAGTTTCATTGAAACAAAAGGTCGAGAAAAATAACTTTGAATTTACTATTCAGACCTAGACTTATCAATTTCGCTTTTCCCTTTCAACTGGTTTTCCAGATCTACCAGTCCACAAACGATCCGGTGGTGCCCCATTTGTTCATTAAAAATCAATCAATTTAAAGTTTAGTCTTAAGTTTGCTACAGTACCTAAGTAGGAAACGACCCCTTTTCCGAATTCCCATTTTTCCAAATTTAATAAAATTTTAATTTAATACGAGGTTAGCGTCCCTCAACCGCATGAATATGAGCTCTAACACAGCCAAGTGTTGCTCCCTGAACTCGGTATAAATCACCACGTCATCCAGGTATGCTGTGCAATTAGGTACATCAGACAACATGATGTTTGTGAGTTGCTGGAATGACGCTGGCGCATTCTGTAACCCAAATGTCATGACGGAGTACTGCAGAAAAGCATCCAGGGTAATGAATGCAGAGATTTCAGAAGCTCTCGGCGTGAGCAGTACCTGCCAATAACCTTTCAATAAATCCAGTTTAGTTACATGTAGCAAACCTAGGACTACACTTTAATTGGATTAATTTTTAAATAAAATTTATTAATTAAATTATATTAATTAATTAAGACGTACGGGGCACCACCAAATCGATTAATTATAAATATAAATAATTCACTGGCTGATCTGGAAACCAAGAAAAGGAAACAACAAACTTGGATTGGTCTAGATTGGTCGAAGTGGAGCAGGTTTAACCACTTGATTAGGCTTACCAACTAGCAGACAAACATGACATGTACGTCAATACCTGGTGACATCCGATTTCATAGAGGGCCAGAAAAAATAATGGAGAATTCGTTGGTAGGTCTTTCGGATTCCTAAGTGACCTGAACAAGGGACCGTGGGCTAAAGCGAGGACCTTCAATCTGTATGGCTGAGTCACCACTACCTGGTGTACATCAGAATGGTCATCTGTAACAGAAGAAGGAGACCACCGTCTCATCAATACATCATTTTTCACATAATACTCATGTGAATACTTTACCGACTCGGGACTAACAGACATTTCAAAGCATTTGTTCAACGCTACATCATTCTTTTGAGCATTCACAAGTTTCTCACGAGTTACATATGTGTCGTTGTCTCCACTGTTCAACACTGATGGCTTGGAGTTACATGTGTCCTGAACATCAGCTGACAAAGGATCATCTTTAACAAAGACAGTATCAGACAATGTGTCCATATCAGGACATTTCCATTTCATCGCACGAGTCAACACACATGAGGGAAAAACATCAGACTCAGTTTCACCAAAGTTCAAGAATGGATCATTAATAACTTCAGGTATGGCACATATTTTATCCCCGGCAAGGTCATTGCCTAAGATAAGAAATATGCCATTTACAGGTAGTCGAGAGCGGACAGCGACTCTCCCTTGCTTTACAAAATGAGTTAACTCTATCAAAGCATTATGTAAGGGCGCATGCACAACTCCCATTACAACTCCTTGCAGTAACACATCGCTACCACAATAACTATTCAGGGAAAAAGACAGCACTGAATCTAAGATGAGAGACTGGGCTGCACCCGTGTCCCTCAGTACGGAGATGTGCTGTTTTTCCACAGTACCTGGGATAGAAACGTAACCCATAAACATGAACGGCTTGAATACAGGCTCTATTTCTTCGAACAGGGGTGTTGACAAAGGGGTAGCACTTTTATTTATGGAAGTGAATGTCATTCTTTCTATGTAAGATGTGGCAGTCAGCGATTACATGACCTGGCTCACGACAGTAGAAACATAACCTAGCTTCTGGTTTATCAGACTTGGGACTACTGGACTTAACTCGGGGACGAGATCTCGGCATCTGATTCTGTTTCCTAACGGCAGACATATAATCAAATTCGGTTTTGTGTGTCAAAGCGAATTCATCAGCGAGAGTTGCAGCATGTGACAGTTTTGACACTTTCTGTTCATTTAAATACCGTATTTTTCGGGATATAAAGCGCACCGGGTTATAAGGCGGATTAAATGAAACAAAACTCTTAAGTTCCCTCGGAAACTCGGTTTGGTCTTCTTTACCTGGCACAGGGCGTCTTCTTGCTTCCTTCACTTCCGTACCATTAATTCGTTAATACTGAATTCTCTCGCAGCTGCTCTATTTCCATGTTGTACTGCCAACTGATAGCGTTGAGTTTGAAATCCGCTTCGAAAATGAATGAATGAATGCACAGATAGTATTACTCCGTGATGCTCCTGACTACGGTTGCCATAAGCTTCGTAACTTACCAAGGCCGTGCTAAAACATTTTGACAGATTTATGAGCGCCATGTACCATCTACAATCGGTTCTAGGTCAGAAAGCACAACCAGAATTAATTCATACATTAGGCGCACCGCATTTTAAGGCGCACTGTTGATTTTTGAGAAAATTAAAGGATTTTCCGAACAATACGATATGTTACGATCTGACCAGGCAAACATTTCTGAAATTCCTCCAGCAATATTAACTCTCGCAGGCCTTCCAGAGTATTTACATTGCTGGCTGAACACCACTTATCAAACAGACAAGATTTCCCATGAGCGAACGCCACAAATGTTTGGTCAGCACACTTTTCGGCATCTCTGAATTTTATCGGTATGCCTCAGGCACAAGCTCATGTGCTCTAAGTACTGCGGCCTTTACTACATCATAATTCATGCTATGTTCTAAGGACAAAGCTGAACAAACCTTCTGAGCCTTGCCAACTAATTTACACTGGAGTAAAAAGGACCACAAACACCTCAGCCAGTTTAATGTTATGGCAATCCTCTCAAATGTAGGGAAATAAGCATCCACCTCATCCTCCTTAAACAGTGGGACCAAGCCAATGTGTTTACCTACGTCAGTACTCCCGGACAACACCGAACAAGGTTCTGGAGGAGCCTCGGCAAGAAATACAGGATCCACTGGATCACGGAACCATTGGATGCAAAGGTTTAGTAGAACTCGGTGTGATCTTCACCACACAGAGTTCCAACTCCCGGAAACGGATTTCCTTCTCAGTCTCCAACTCTAGCTTCCATATGGCAAGCTTCAGATCCATTTCAGCCTGTCGAGCTTTCTCCTTTTCCTCCGCCTCCAACCGTAACCGTGTCAGCTGAACCTTATATTTGGCCTCTATGGGTGTCCTAGGAGACTCTGACAGAGGGTTATACAAAGGCAAGGACTGTTTCGGAAGAAGGATAGCTTCCACCCAACAACCAATGACGATTGTAACTCCGGAGTTTCGATTGAATTTCTCCGGAGTGCACTGTGGGGTCTCCCAAATTCGGATGCAAAACATCCACCTGTTCTAACATGGGACACTGAACAAAGTCGGACAATTGAAATGTTGCCATAATAAAGTACAAAAAGAGAAAAAAAACACAAGAATAATGTTTGCCGACTTATTACTTGTATACACTCCACACACTCTTCCCCCCTCAGCCACAAAAAATAAACTTCTACGGATGGGAAGTTTATGGACGCGCACAAATATTTAGCGTATGTAGAACAAGCCCCGAAATAAATGGTATTATTTTAGGATGAGCCCCCAAATAAAAGTTATAGTTTTAGGACAAGCCCCCAAATAAATGTTATTACTTCAGGACGAGCCCCCAAATAAATGTTACGACCTGGTCTAGGGGCAGGCCGTAGCATTAAAAAGGTAAGGTATAAGGTGACGGGAGTTAATGGACAACTCAAGCCTCGAAGAAATAAAGAATAAGTGCTTTATATATATACAAGGCAGAGGGGATAATACACGGGGCAACCGGGTGAACAAACACGACATGCATACAATATATAAACTTGAGAGAACTGACGCGAGGATTGCGAGTATCTGGCAACCCAGACAAATTCTCCGCTGAACTGCTGGCTGTCCAAGTGGTGCTCTGAAAACAACATGGGCTATATAGACAATTAAACAGCCTTTGAGGGTAAGCCTGGCCGTTTTGGATGGGATGGTGTCCATCCCATTCGGGAATGTGCTGCTCTCATCTCCTGCAACATTGCCCATAGTCCTACGGCCCGATTGATTAGGGGATGACTATCCAGAGCAGGGGTCAGGCAGCAGACAGACTGGTTTAACCAACTGTCTGCTGGTAGCCATGCACCGTCACCCAGAACCCACATTATTGAAACTGTGTCTGTTACCCGCATCTGCCCTAAACGTAAACGCTCTCAAAAAGTCTGTTTTACTAACCTCAGTAAGTATAAACACAGATAGCTGGCAAAGAAATAACAACATTAGACTAAAGCTAGGATTACTTAACATTAGATCACTTATAAACAAAGCAGTGATTGTAAATGAAATGATCACTGATAAACGCTTACACGCTCTCTGTCTCACTGAAACTTGGATTAGACCTGGTGAATATTTAGCCTTAAATGAAGCCACACCTCCTGGATACAGTCATGCTCATCGCCCTCGTCCTAATGGTCGGGATGGGAGGCAGAGCCACAATTTTTGACAAAGAGCTAGGTATTACAACTAAATCCCATTACAAGGCCAATTCTTTTGAAATACTGATTCTTAATGTGACTGATCCATCGTTATGGAAGTCAAAACCACACTCTTTTCAGCTTATCACTATTTACCGTCCTCCTGGTCCCTATTCAGAATTTCATCAGGAATTTGCTAACTTTCTTTAATGCTTACTACTATCAACAGATAAGGCTTTCATTGTAGGTGATTTCAATATTCACTTTGACACTGAGTAGGATCCACTTAAAATTGCTTTCGAGTCTATCTTAGAATCCATGGGTATCACTCAGAATGTGATGGGACCAACCCACCGCTGTAATCATACTTTAGATTTAATATTAACATTTGGTATCAATATTGATAACCTTGATGTTTTCCCGCAAAGTGATTTGATTTCAGATCACTATCTTTTAGTATTTGAGCTATCTCTAATAAATAAAATCCTTCTGCTTCGTTATCACACCAAGCGCACTATCACATCTGCTACTCCAGCTGTGTTAATTAAAAACCTACCAGACTTGAAATTTAATACACCTATGGAGATCAATCATCTTCAGTGTGTAAATGACCAATTAGAATGTGTGCTTCGCTCAACCCTGGACACGATTGCTCCTGCTAGGATCAAACGCATTAGGGAAAAAAGGCTAGCACCATGGTATAATGACCACACCCGTACCTTAAAGCAAAGAAAACAGCATCTAGAGCGCAAGTGGAGACATAGTAAATTGGAGGTGTTTAAGATTGCTTGGAGGGACAGCATGGCAGAGTATAAGCATGCCCTTACTAAAGCTAAAGCTGCATACTTCTCCTCAATCATAGCGAAAAATATAAATAATCCAAGATTTCTCTTTAATACAGTCTCCAAATTAACAAACAACCCTACAGAAAGTGATTCTCCCGTTCTGTCTAATTTTACCAGTAATGACTTCATGACTTTCTTTAATGATGAGATAGAAAACATTAGGCATCAAACTTGATGCTCATCACATCAACAAACTATTCAGCAACCTTCCAGATGTAGCACTAGTGAAGACATCTGTTCAATGAGCTGTAAATCAAGATTAGAATCTTTTACCCCAATTACTATTACTGAACTATCTGCACTGATCAGCTCGTCTAAGCCATCAACATGTTTATTAGATCCAGTTCCTACACGTTTACTCAAGTAATACCTAGTATTATAGAGCCAGTGTTAGTTATTTTAAATTCATGCATTACTTTGGTTATGTGCCCAAATCCCTTAAGTCTGCCGTTATCAAACCACTGATTAAAAAAGTAAATCTTGACCCTTGTGTGATATCTAATTATAGACCAATTTCAAATCTCTCGTTTCTCTCCAAAATCTTAGAAAAAGCCGTCTATCAGCAGCTCTGCAGTTACCTCCAAAGGAATGTAATTTATGAAACATTTCAGTCTGGCTTCAGGCCCCATCATAGTACTGAAACAGCATTAATTATGGTACTAAATGACTTGTTAATGTCCTCAGATAAGGGATGTGTTTCTTTTCTTGTTCTGTTAGATTTACGTGAGCATTTGACACTATAGATCATGATGTTTACTAAACAGACTAGAAAAATACTGTAGGTAATTAAGGGATCAGCACTTTCTTGGTTTAAATCCTACTTAAACTGACCGGTACCAGTTTTGTTCATATAAATAATCTAAGGTCTAAGCTCTCAAAAAGTGAGTATGACGTGCCTCAGGGGTCAGTGCTTGGCCCGCTTTTATTCTCTCTGTACATTGCTACCCACTAGGCTCCAGTTATTAGTAAACATGGGGCATTAGTTTCCACTGCCTATGCAGATGATATGACACACAGCTGTACATATCATGCCAAACCTAATGGACAGCCTTAAAATCAACAAATGAGGACTGTGTAAAGGAAATAAAAGATGGATGTTATTTAATTTTCTTTCAGATAAAACTGAGGTTCTTATTAGTGGGGACCCAAGGCTGTGAGAGAACAGGTGGCCTACATCTATCCTAAATATAGATGGGCTATGTCCAGTATTGCCCAGTCCGTCTGTAAAAAAAACTTAGGTGTCACATTTGATTCAGATCTCTCCTTTGATGCGCACATTAGGCAGCAGCATCACTCGAATTGCTTTCTTTCAATTACGTAATATTGCTCAAACTTAGAAATATCCTCTCTTTTAATGAGCAAAAAACTTGTTCATAGCGTTTATAACCTCAAAGGTTGGATTACTGTAACGCCTTACTTACTGGATGCTCTAGTAAATCTATAAAGAAACTTCAGTTACTTTCCAAAATGCAGCTGCCCGAGTTGCTAACTCGAAACTAGAAACATTTTTGATCATATCACTCTTGTTCTATATCATCCACTACACTGGTTACCAGTCAAATTCCGCATTGATTACAAAATACTTCTTTTAACCTTATAAAGCTCTTACATGGCCTGGCCCCACATTATCTGAGTGAACTTTTAGAGTTTTACAATCCAACTCGTCTACTTCGTTCGCAGGGTACAGGATTTCTTTTACTTCCTAGAAGTAAAAAAGTCACAGCCGGGGGAAAGGCTTCTCAGTACATGGCCCCCCAACTATGGAATAAACTTCCCACTTTCGTTCGAGATTCAGACACTCTCTCAAAGTTTTAAGTCTAGGCTAAAGGACCATACCCATTTAGACAGGCTTTTGACTAGATGTTAGAACCAGGATGCATGGCTTGTTGGGGTCACTGGGACCGGGAGTCTGGAGTCATGTCTGGCATTGCCTGCCTTGTCCGATAGCCAGGAGTTGTCGAGTGGGCGGTCTGGCTGAACTGGGCTTCGGTCCTCGTGAGATCTGAACTCATTGCATCCTTTGCCTTAGAATAAGGGCAGAGCTGCGGGGGTTCATAGGTCAAAGAGTATTATGGTGATCAGAGACGTTGGGTTGCTGTTTTATGCCTCCCATGGGGTTTGCCATGTCTCATGTGATCCCTCTTGGCTGTGTTTCTACCAGTCCTCCTCTTTCTAGCTATGCTGCTATAGCCTAATGCTGGCCGGGGTTTCATGCTACACATGGCATCAGTGATTGACATGGCCTCAGTGATTGTCAATAGACAACGTGTGCTCTTAATCAATACTAATTACATTTTTCTGTTTTTCTCTCCGAGCTGTGTTCCGGCAGTTCCAGCATCCCACACATGATGGTCATCTGCTGGAGCTCCCACTCAAGCTGCTTCCGTTATCAGCTCCCGCAGCTCCATCCCCATCATACCCGGGGCCACTTAATGTCGATGTGCATACTTCACATTTTATTCGAACTTTGACTCCATGACTTTAGTCTCGCTCTTAGATTTATCATCATACCCGGGCCACTTAATGTCGATGTGCATACTTCACATTTTATTCGAACTTTGACTCCATGACTTTAGTTTCGCTCTTAGATTTATCATCTACGCCGCCCAAGGAGGTTGGGTCCCTTTTTGAGTCTTGGTCCTCCCAAGGTTTCTTCCTAAAACTAGGGAGTTTTTCCTTGCCACTGTCGCCCTAGGCTTGCTCAATTTGGGATTGGACGTAGTTATTAGGAGATAATCTAAACTTGTAAAGTTTCTTTGAGACAATGCTCCATTGTAAAAAGCACTATATAAATAAATCTGACTTGACTTGACTTACAATACAAACTCCGACAATCTGATGATGAACAACAAAACACCACACAATCTCTGAAAGCCACAAACAAAACAGTCTCTAATAGAACCGTGGGCTAAGCAGGCGAACAGACCAGGGCACACAAAACCTTGTGGGAAGTGAGCCAGCGCATGAATCGCGGACCACAGTCTTAATCCTTCAGCTCCCGATCCTTGGTCCCGCCTCCGCACATAGATCCACAGCGACGATTGGCCAGGAGGTCCCTCCAGATGGGTCCCCAGCGACATGATCTATTGGGTGGTTGCCCTGCCCATCCTCCAGGCTGAAGGCAATCTATTGGTAGGGAGCCCTGCCATGCAGAGCGGAGGGAAGCAGAAGGAGTGGAGCGCACACAGCCCTAGAGCGCAACAAACAACATAGCGCAGCAGACAATAACAATAATACGCTGCCAAATGGGTGGTGTAACATTACATATTATAGGTTATAGCTCCATTTACAGTAACTAGTATTAGTAGAAAGATAAGTAAGACACAAACTGTAATGCTCAGATGCAGTACACCAGTTCACCTATGCGGTAAATTTCTTCAAAGTTAAGGATCTGATGTGATTTTGTGATCTTTATTTCTGAAGAAATTATGGCTTGGATAAATTTGAATATGGTTTCTATAACATGTGGGATGTTTACTGAAGTTTTAATATGTATTTTTAAACCACTTTAGGATGCTTATGTGGAATCTGCTGACATGATGGATGTGACTGATATGCCGTAAAAATAGGACCAAAAGTTCTGTGAACCAAAAAACAGAATTTATACCCAATAAATGACATTTTGTAATTGAGAAAACTATCATTAATATTGAGAGTTATAAAATAATGTTTGTAAATAGAATATTTCTGTATTCAGTCATCCATTTTGTGTTTTATATTCCTGAAGAATACGTTTTCGCTTTCGTAGCACCTTTTCTCAGTTACGCTTCTCTCAGTCTCGCTTTCGCCTCAACTGCGACCTATTTCCATCTTTGGTCATAAAATGCAAGACTAGATCTTGATATGATTCTATCTGGCATGTTGACAAAAACCTCTGAACTAACTTAATGCTTAATAACATACTAGACACGTTGTAACCAACCTCTGACAGACATAACTGCACTTGGTTCTATACTAGTCAAGTCAAGTCAGATTTATTTATATAGCGCTTTTTACAATGGAGCATTATCTCAAAGCACCTTTACAAGTTTAGATTATCTCCTAATATTTACGTCCAATCCCAAATTGAGAATGCATAGGGCAACAGTGACAAAGAAAAACTCCCTAAGTGTTATGAGGAAGAAACCTTGGGAGGACCAAGACTCAAAAAGGGACCCAACCTTGTTGGGTGGCGTATATGATAAATCTAAGAATGTTGAGGGTTACTGCCCTCCGATGTGGCCTGGGTATGATGGGGCTGGAGCTTATGACAGAAGCAGCTTGAGTAAAGCTGAAGGGGATGAACTTCATGTGTGGGGTTGGAACTGGTACCGGAACACAGCTCGGAGAGAAAACAGTAAATGTAATTAGTTATTGATTAAGAGCACAGTTTCTATTAACAATCACTGATGCCATGTGTAGCATGAGACTCCGGCCGCACTAGCTATAGCAGCATAGCTAGAAACAGGAGAACTGGTAGGTAACACAGCCAAGAGGGATCACATGAGACATCGGCAACCCCACGGTAGGCAGAAGACAGCAACCCGACATCTCTGATCACCATAAGACTCTTTGACTATGAACCCCCAGCTCTGCCCTTATTCTAAGGCAAGGATGCACGAGTCAAGATCAAGAGGACTGAAGCCCAGTTCAGCCAGACTGCCCACCTGACACTCCTGGCTAATGGACAAGGCAGGCAGGCCAGACATGACTCCAGACTCTGGCCCTAGTAACCTGAGCCATGCATCCCAGCCTGCATAAATACGTATGTCTTTAACCTAGACTTAAAATTTGCAGTGGTCTGATACTCCTTCCATTTCAATATGATCGCTTGCACAGTGCTCCTTGAGATGTTTAAAGCTTGGGAATTTTTTTTGTATCCAAATCCGGCTTTAAACTTCTCCACAGCAGTATCTCGGACCTGCCTGGTGTGTTCCTTGTTCTTCATGATCCTCTCTGCGCTTTAAACAGAACTGAGAATATCACAGAGCATGTGCATTTATACAGAGATTTCATTGCACACATGTGGATTCTATTTATCATCATCAGTCATTTAGGTCAATACTGGATCATTCAGAGATTCTCACTGAACTTCTGGAGTGCACTGGAGCTGCACTGAAAGTAAAGGGGCCGAATAATATTGCACGCCCCACTTTTCAGTTTTTTATTTCTAAAAAAGTTTAAAATATCCAATAAATTTCGTTCCACTTCATGATTGTGTCCCACTTGTTGGTGATTCTTCACAAAATAATTACAGTTTCATATCTTTATGTTTGAAGCCTGAAATGTGGCAAAAGGTTGAAAAGTTCAAGGGGGCTGAATACTTTTGCAAGGCAGTGTATATGAGTAGAGTAAATGTATTAATAGTTAAATATATTAACATGTATTAATTCTTATAGTATACATTATGCTTTTAACAGTTATACAGATCAAAATTTTCACCATACTCCTTAACTTTTCTAAACCTCAAATTTCCACCATAGACCTCCTTTAAGCTTTGTGTTGACTCTTGTCCAATGAATTAGAATAATTTGAGCTGAAGAATAATTTGAGTTGAAGAACAGATCTATCTATCACAGATACAGTCCCTAGGGTATATACATGTGTACTGAATTACAATATAACAAAACAAAACTCCACCATAGCTTGGCCTTAAATCTGGTCTGGTCAGGTCAGCCATCAGATACTCTAGTAGTTAACCAAGTTTGAAAGAGTGAAATAACGTTATTAATCTTAATAAACATGAGAGGTTAGTTCAATAATTATTCAGTAATAATTACAATATACAACAAGGCGGTTATCTTTCTAAAACTCCAGAACAGATCTACTTCAAACTTGGTGTGGACATTTGTCAGATGATGTAGTACAGAATCCACATGTTAAAATTGACATACTATGGCAATTTTAACAAATACAGTTCTAGCATTTTCTGAAAAGGTCATTTGCACTAGCAGAATATCCTACCTAGTTTTATGCAGAGAGGTATGTATAAATTGTGTTACAATTTGCCATATAAAAAGAACCATGAAAACAAAAAATAACGGGTAAGACCCAATCGCTGTTAACTCCAGATGGAATTAATGAACCAAAATGACTAAATAAATAAGAGAAAATAAACACAAATAAAAGAAACAAAACAAAGCTGGAAGTGGCTGGGGATTGAACCCCGAGCTGTGGCGTTGGTGGCTCACACGCTTAACACTAATTGCCACGGAAGCCACCAAGAAAAAGTCAAGTCAGATTTATTTATATAGCGCTTTTTTACAATGGAGCATTGTCTCAAAGCAACTTTACAAGTTTAGATGATCTCCTCTAATAACTAGGTCCAATCCCAAATTGAGCAAGCCTAGGGCGACAGTGGCAAGGAAAAACTCCCCAGTTCTAGGAAGAAACCTTGGGAGGACCAAGACTCAAAAAGGGACCCAACCTCCTTGGGCGGCGTATATGATAAATCTAAGAGCGAAACTAAAATCATGGAGTCAAAGTTAAAATAAAATGTGAAGTATGCACATGTCAATCACTGACATTAAGTGGCCCGGGTATGATGGGGCTGGAGCTGATGACGGAAACAGCTTGAGTGGAGCTCCAGCAGATGAACATCATGTGTGGGGCTGGAACTGCCGGAACACAGCTCGGAGAGAAAAACAGAAAAAATGTAATTAGTTATTGGATTAAGAGCACAGTGTCTATTAACAATCACTGATGCCATGTTGTAGCATGAGACCCCGCAGCCCGGCAGCATTAGCTATAGCAGCATAGCTAGAAAGAGGAGAACTGGTAGGAAACACAGCCAAGAGGGATCACATGAGACATTGGCAAACCCCACGGGAGGCAGAAGACAGCAAACCCAACATCTCTGATCACCATAAGACACTTTGACTATGACCCCCAGCTCTGCCCTTATGCTAAGGCAAGGATGCACGAGTCAAGATCACGAGGACCGAAGCCCAAATCAGCCAGACCGCCCACTCGACACTCCCAGCTAGCGGACAAGGCAGGCAGGCCAGACATGACTCCAGACTCCGGCCCCCAGTGACCCAAAGCCATGCATCCTGGTGTAAATCTAGTCAAAAAGCCTGTGTAAATAGGTAATGTTTTTAGCTTAGACTTAAAACTTTGGAGAGTGTCTGAATCTCGAACGAAAGTGGGAAGTTTATTCCATAGTTGGAGGGGCCATGTATGAGAAAGCCTTTCCCCCCCCCGGCTGTGACTTTTTTAATTCTAGGTACTAAAAGAAGTCCTGCACCCCCTGCGAACGAAGTAGACGAGTTGGATTGTAAAACTCTAAGAGTTCACTCAGATAATGTGGGGCCAGGCCATGTAGAGCTTTATAAGTTATAAGAAGTATTTTGTAATCAATGCGGAATTTGACTGGTAACCGTGTAGTGTGGATGATAGAAAACAGGAGTGATATGATCAAATTTTCTAGTTCGAGTTAGCACTCTTAGGCAGCTGCGTTCTGAACTAACTGAAGTTTATTTATAGATTTACTAAAGCATCCAGTAAGTAAGGCGTTACAGTAATCCAACCTTGAGGTTATAAACACATGAACAAGTTTTGTCTGCATCATTAAATGAGAGGATATTTCTAAGTTTTAGAGTTATTACGTAATTGAAAGAAAGCAATTCGAGTGATGCTGCTAATGTGCGCATCAAAGGAGAGATCTGAATCAAATGTGACACCTAAGTTTTTACAGACGGGACTGGGCAATACTGGACAGCCATCTAGATTTAGGATAGATGTAGCCAAACCCTGTCTCTCACAGCCTTGGGTCCCACTAATAGAACCTCAGTTTTATCTGATTTAAATAAGAGAAAATTAAATAAACCATCCAATCTTTTATTTCCTTTACACAGTCTTCGATTTTTGTTGATTGTAAGGCTGTCATTAGGTTTGGCTGATATGTACAAAGCTGTGTATCATCTGCATAGCAGTGGAAACTAATGCCATGTTTATGAATAACTGAGCTTAGTGGTAGCATGTACAAAGAGAATAAAAGCGGTCCAAGCAACTGACCCTGAGGCACGCCATTCTTCACTTTTGAGAGCTTAGACCTTAGATTATTTATATGAACAAACTGGTAACCGGTCAGTTAAGTAGGATTTAAACCAAGACAAAGTGGCTGATCCCTTAATACCTACAGTATTTTCTAGTCTGTTTAGTAAAACATCATGACCTATAGTGTCAAAATGCTCCACTCAAAATCTAACAGAACAAGAAAAGAAACACATCCCTTATCTGAGGACATTAACAAGTCATTTAGTACCCTAATTAATGCTGTTTCAGTACTATGATGGGGCCTGAAGCCAGACTGAAATGTTTCATAAATTTCATTCCTTTGGAGGTAACTGCAGAGCTGCTGATAGATGGCTTTTTCTAAAGATTTTGGACAGAAATGGTAAGATTTGAAAATTGGTCTATAATTAGATATCACACAAGGGTCACGATTGGCTGTTTAATCAGTGGTTTGATAACAGCAGACTTAAAGGATTTGGGCACATAACCTAAGGTAAGGGATGAATTTTAAAATAGCTAACACTGGCTCAATAACACTAGGTAATACTTGTTTGAGTTGACGTGTAGGAATTGGATCTAATAAACATGTTGATGACTTAGACGAGCTGATCAGTGCGGATAGTTCAGTATTAGTAATTGAGGTAAAAGATTCTAGTCTTGATTTAACAGCTCATTAAACAGATGTCTTCACTAGTGCTGCATCTGGAAGGTGGCTGAACAGTTTGGTGATGTGATGAGCATTGAGTTTTATGCCTAATGTTTTTTATCTTATCATTAAAGAAAGTCATGAAATCATTACTGTTAAAATTACACAAACAGGAGAATCACTTTCTGTGTTTTTTTTTTGTTAATTTGGAGACTGTATTAAAGAGAAATCTTGGATTATTCTTATTTTTTTCTCTATGATCGAAGAGAAGTATGCAGCTTTAGCTTTAGTGAGGGCATGCTTATACTCTGCCATGCTGTCCCTCCAAGCAATCTTAAACACCTCCAATTTACTATGTCTCCACTTGCGCTCTAAATGCCGTGTTCTTTGCTTTAAGGTACGGGTGTTGTCATTATACCATGGTGCTAGTCTTTTTTCCCTAATACGTTTGACCCTAGCAGGGGCAGTTCGTGTCCCAGGGTTGAGCGAAGCATACATTCTAATTGGTCATTTACACACTCAAGATGATTGATCTCCATAGGTGTATAATTTTAAGTCTGGTAGGTTTTTAATAAACGCGGCTGGAGTAGCAGATGTGATAGTGCGCTTGGTGTGAATCACTTTGCGGGAAAACATCAAGGTTATCTATATTGATACCAAATGTTAATATTAGATCTAAAGTATGATTACAGCTTAAGTGCTTTAAGTGCATATGAAAGAGCCGTTCAGGGACGGACTCAAATGCAGGGCTGTAGAAGATAAACAGGAATAATAACAAAAGGGAAAAGAGAGTAACAAATCCCTAATGTGGTAGAAAGCACTGCGGTATGTTGAAAGGGCAAAAGAAAATAATGAACGCTCTCATGTTTGGGATGAGCGAGGACTCTCTCCCTCAGAGTGCGTGTGCACCAACACGCAGCTCACTCGAGGAGAGAGAGCTGATGATGTAAGTGTCAGAGCGAGCGCAGCAGAAAATGCTCTTCCTGAGACAGAGCGAAGTGAGATCACCGTTACTGCCAAAACAAAGGGAAAAAACTCAGAGAGCATGATTTGGACGCTAAAACAGAAAACAAATCTGAGGAATGCTAAACCCGGAGAAAGAAAAGGGAAAGAATGAACATTCTTCCGAATGGTATGAGCGAGGGCTGTCTCCCTCAAACTGCACATGCACTGAATGTGCAGCTCATGTGAGGAGAAGGAGAGAGAGCGCTGATGACGTAAATGTCAGGAGTGCAGCAGAAACGCTTTTCCTGACACAGAGCAAAGCAAAATCACGGTTACTGCCAAAACAAAAAGAGAAAAACCTGGCAGCGTGATTCGGATGCAATAAGAGAAGTGGGCCGGAAAGAACACCATGCAGCACTTCTATGAATGAATGTAGAGGGGGGAACTGAGCAGGCCCAAAAGGGCTGAAGCGGTGAGGAAGAGCCACCAGGCGCACATCCCGGACCGAGCGAGTAGGGAAGCCGCAGCGGGTGATGGAGAGGAAAAAAAATGGGGATGCCGAATACAAAAATAAGAAACTGACTCTACACTAGCATCTAGACCCTGGCGATTACCTCCTGACCTGATACCTGCCACAGACTGATACTTGTCCCTCAGCTTCAGGACCTGTATCCAACATTGTAGTTTGCTCTTCCACCTTTCATTTAGTGATTGAAAAACTAATTAGTGTTGCCTTTTTAACTGAACGTAAAAAAAAGTTTTTAAGACCCAATCGCTGTTAGCTCCAGATGGAATTAATGAACCAAAATGAGAAAATAAATAAGAGAAAATAAACACAAATAAAAAGAACAAAAAAAAGCTGGAAGTGGCTGGCGATCGAATCCTGGGCTGTGGCGTTGGTGGCAATTGTACAGATCAAGAGGTCTGGAGGTAAGCGCCAGGGTCTAGATGCTAGTGTAGAGTCAGTTTCTTATTTTCGTTCTCAGCGTCCCCATTTTTTGCCTCTCCGTCACCCGCTGCGGCTTCCCGGCTCGCTCGGTCCGGCGGTGAGCTCCCCCATGTTCTCCCTCACTGCTTCAGCCCTTTTGGGTTTGCTCAGTGCCCCCCTCTACATTCATTCAATATTACAATCAGTAATACAGTATACAATCAGTATTTCAAAAGAATTAGCCTTGTAATGGGATTTAGCTGTAACACCTGTAGCGTGATAGCCGTACCCCCCCCCCCCCTCTCTCTCTCTTCCCCTTTTCACAAGCCATAAACTTTACAACACAATTCAAAAGGCCATCTGGACCGGATCTTGCAGACTCAAGCAACAACGGTTGATTCTTTCTACACGCGTTTCAAAAAGGTCTGTTTAACAGACCTGTAACCTCATACATCTCGGCGACAATAAACTGGAGTCCATGTGTAACTTCAAAAGGGGGACTCACCTTTCATCTTTCAAGACCACAGGTCTCCCCTTCTTAAAACTGATTGTGGCAGAAGATAAACGCTAAACAGAACACAAACAAAAGGTAAAGATAAACGGTTTCCTGACCCCCTACAACGTTGAACCTTTCATCACAGCCTTTTGTAAGCTTTATCACCCCAGGAAGGGCGCCAGCAGACAGCCCTGGATTTACATACCAAGAAACGATCGTCGTCCTGTAAGAAGCACAACTCTAATAATTGTATTAATCTCCTGATGGGAAAAGTCTATCTTCATCGAAACGTTTTTATTACAGAACAAATGACATTGGCTTCCTAATGAGTCCAAGCATGCCATATTTCATTTGGATGATTTCATACAAAGAAGTGGATCAAGGATATTTCGTCATATTCACACACATAATTATATACATTGTTACAACTGAACTATCATATATCTACTCGGTTAATGTTTTAGTATAATGATCTTTCTCTTGGTTTTTTCAATTTCTTAAAGTGATCCCGGTTGATTATTAGAAATAACAGCTTTTGCCTGTGTATTGATCGCTCGGGTTTTTAATACTTGTTCATACTCATAAAAGAACGAACGCGAAGTTATTTACAATGTACCGTTTCCTACCTCTTATATTAATCGTGTTATTTGTTTAGTATAGTGAATGCATGTATTGTAGTTTAGAAATGACTTAAGGATGTCCTAGTTTATAGATTCAAACTAGGATTTTATTCTTTCTTAAGTGACGCTTTTAGACGTCCTCGGTATGTAGGCAAACATTGCTCCAAGTTGTGGTCTGTAGCGACACCTACTGACCTATGATGAAATTAGCAGACATAGCCACGAGAGGGGGATTTGATGACGAATCAACCTCTCACTGGCTAAGTCTAGGACGAACCCCGGTTATCTCACCTTAGCCGGAATATACAAATAGTCGAGGCAAGCAACAACAACGTTCTCTTGCTTTTTTCTTTTGTTCCTGAAGTTCTCTTGCTTTTTTTCTTTTGTTCCTGAAATGCTCAAGCTTTCTTTTGCCAGCATCTTTAATTTTTGGGCTTAAAGTTTAAGTTTCTTTATCTTACGCTAAGTTCTTTGTATCCAGCATTCTTAGAAATTCGGTTATCGCCGAATTAGGAAATAGTAAAGCCAAACCAAAAGATCGCCACCATACTAGACTACAGTCTCGGATGAGTTTTTGTTGAAGCTCGTGGTACTCTCGAACGCTGTAACTCTACCTTCACCGCTGGCCAGGGTGGAAATCTGAGTTTATAAGCCGCAAGTCTAGATCCGGGTAGACCCCGGAACACCAGCTCAGGGAAGAAGCCGAACCAAAGCAAGGCCAGCGACGCATATTTGGCTCCACACCACGTGCCGACGAAGCCGAAGGGCGGGAAGCTGAACCTCCGAAGGTCCTCCGAACCGTCGCTGTGAATCGGAAGAGAAAACCGCTGGCGATTCCTCCCTGCGATCTCGGACGAGAGGCTGACGCCCGGCTCCATTGCATCTTCTTCGCGTGAGCCCCGCAACGAAGTAAGGCAAGTACCCTCTGGGTGTGTCTTATATGGGTCCCTGATTCTAGAAATCTTGCGTTTAATCTAAATCCACGCTTCGACATAGACTTATCCATGTCTGAATAGCTTCCACGATACCATATGTGACCAACGTAACTTGTTTGATTAAAGTTCACCGTTTTATAACTAGTCCATAACAATCCTTAGTGGTAGAGATATTTTGATTGTTGAGTTGCACCTAGAGTCAATTTGGTTTTTGATTTTTATTACTGTCATATGTGCGCTTGCCATTATTCCCCGTTTCCATACTGTGATTTATACATGTTCATCGCCTTTTCATGATTTTGACTCCGAGATACACTCCTTATTACATTAGATAATCTGTTGGTATTGCTTTGTTTGAAGTGAATAAACTTGTTATAAGATTTTGAACTTGCCTCATGGTGTGAGATTTATTCATTCAAAGGTCGAGAAAAAAAAATACTTAAATATCTCAGATTTAGACTGATCAAGTTGTTCCTTTTTTTAACTGGTACCCAAATCTACCAGTGAGTTATTTCATAACTAATTAATATATATATTCATAATTAAATTGATTTGGTGGTGCCCCATTTGTATTTAATTAATTATTAATAAAAAGAAAGTTATACAAATTTTATTTAATAAAGTTTGATAAAAATTATATCCAATTAAAGTGTAGCCCTAGGTTTGCTACACACCTAACTCTTTGTCAAAAGTTGTGGCTACGCCTCCCCCCCGACCATTAGGACGAGGGTGACTAGCATGACTGTATCCAGGAGGTGAGGCTTCATTTAAGGCTAAATATTCATCAGGTCTAATCCAAGTTTCAGTGAGACAGAGAGCGTGTAAGCGTTTATCAGTGATCATTTCATTTACAATCACTGCTTTGTTTGTAAGTGATCTAATATTAAGTAATCCTAGCTTTAGTCTAAGGATGTTATTTCTTTGGGAGCCATCTGTGTTTATACTAATGAGGTTATTAAAACAGACTTTTTGAGAGCATTTACGTTTAGGGCAGATGCGGGTAACAGACACAGTTTCAATAATGTGGGTTCTGGGTGACGGTGCATGGCTACCAGCAGAAAGTTGGTTAAGCCGGTCTGTCTGCTGCCTGACCCCTGCTCTGGATAGTCAGCCCCTAACCAATCCGGCCGTAAGACTATGGGCAATGTTGCAGGAGATGAGAGCAGCACATTCCCGAATGGGATGGAGCCAGCAGTTCAGCGACCATAACTTGCTGTAGGCTTGGTCACCTCGCCGCATTGGGATGGGGTCAGAGCACACTACAGCATCGCCTTCGCCACTCTAACCACCTCTACAAAATTAGCCTTAGTAAACTCTGACTGACGAAAGCGTATATCATTAGCCCCAACATGAATAACTATCCTAGAGAATCTGCAGCTCTCGAGTTCACTAAGACTCGTTACAATGTCCGGCACTCTGGCTCTGGGGATACAGGTAACTCTAGCTGCTGGTGTCCCTAAAGGGGTAGCTAGTTTCACGTGTCGTAAAATAAAGTCACCTATGACCAGAGCTCTTTCAACAGGCTGCTCAGTGGGTGTATCACTGAGGAGGGTAAACACATGAACAGGTAAAGAGTGGTGCTCTCGTGGGCTAGCCTTACGACTACATCGCCGAACCGTCACCCACTTGTCCTGCTGCGAGGGCTCTGCCGGGGTGGGGGCTCTAACTTCACCTTTGGCAACCAGATCTGCTAAGCTACGAGCTGAGCTAGCCTTCTCTAATGTCTGGATGTGCACCTCTAAAACTACAATCTTCTCCGTCAGACTGGATACAAGCCTACACTTATCACAAATAAAATTTACACTAATGACGGAGGAAGAATAGCTAAACATGCCACACTCGGCACAGGGAACAAGCGCAGCAGAAGCCATGTTAGCACAATTAATGAATTAATGGTACTTAGCTTTGAGTGGTGCTGTGGGGTGCAGAGTGAAGATATGGTTCAGCTGCAGCCGATGGTTCAATGCAATGCTCGATTAAAGCGTTAATACAAGTTAAGTTAATACAAAACGTCACAAAAAACTAAGTCTCAGAAAAAAAGAAGGTGGTAAAAGGCTATAAAAAAAGTTCTAAAAACACACATTACTGCAAAAGAATACACAACTCTGGTAATTAGCTAATGGCTAATTACTGCAAACCCAAGCCGGTGTACCTGTAAAGGTACTAGATAACGATTAGCGACAAAAAATATAATCCGCCGGTACGAGGAGAAAATGATTAAGATGTTGTAAAAAAGTACTATATATATATATATATATGATTATATACGATATATGATTATATACGATACAGATGCGATCGGGAATTAAAAATAGTTCAAAGGTAATAAACTGCTAACTGCTACAAAACAGCGTGCATCCTGGATGCAATTGGTGCAAATGCGTCTGGGTTGCCAGATCCTTGCAATCCTCGCGTCAGCGTTCTCTCAGCATTCTCTCAGCGTTCTCTCAGCAACAGCAACAGTTCATTTGAGTAAGACAAACTTTGACTCAAGAGGTAGTTGATGAAAACTTTGATGAAAATCATTCGTCAATGAAATTAACACCTCAAGTGATGAGAATTCCATCCCCAGTAAAAGGAATGATAGTACAGCAGGGCCAACATTCAGACAACAAAAACAAATCCAAGTAAGTCTCAGAAGTTATCCATTACTCAATATGTTACGGTTACATATATGTCAGCTGTTATTCCACGTGTCAGAATTTACATGACTGACATTGTCACTGTTTATTAAGTTCAGAGGCAAGAGTCCAGATATCTCAGATGAGTGTATTGACCCCAGTGATGAGCTGACTGAAGGGAGTGAGGAAGAATATGTGCCAAATACATCAGAAGATAGCACAGACTGTAGCACAAGTTTTCCATCGTCATCAAATACAAAGGAAGGCCTCTTGTTTCTACTGATCATAGCAGTGTTACAAGCCCAGACTCTCTTGATCAGAACAGTATCATAAGCTGTACCTCTGAGATTAGGAGCTGTACCAGAAATGAAGAACTTCATACCAGTAATGACATTCAGATAACTTGTAGCAATCATACAGCACTAACTCCTGATAGCTCATCTTTTGTTGACCAAGAAAGCACAAGTCACCGAGTCTTTATTCCGCTGTAAGCAAAAAATGTGATGGTGGACGAATATATGACAAAAAAAAAAAAAAAAAAACAGTATTCCTGTTCTGTGGCTTAGCTGTTTCAAAACTTGCAAGACACCTAGAACATAAACATCACAGTGAGATAGAAGTAGCAAAAGCACTAAGTCATCCAAAGGGTTCCAAAAAAAGGAGAATGCCATTAGAGTATCTACATAACAAAGGGAATTTCTCTGAGAGCAGGGAAAGGAAATCTGATTCCTTGCAAATTACCAAAAAATCTTTTAGAGAGTAAAAAATTCATTTCCTGTATTTACTGTCAGGGACTCTTTTTAAGGACTGTCAAGTCTGCAAATTCAAGCCTGGTGAGTCCAGATCTAAACCTGGAAAGACTCGGATCCAGGCTTTGTGTTCTTTTGCGACACCCAAATAAACAACATGAATCAAGACAAAGTGGCGCTTGCGGTCAGCAGTGGCCAATGTATTATTGAACAAGGAAAACATCTGTATAGTAACCATGGATCAAGAGTTAAAATGCACGAATATATCCATCAGAAGATAAGAGAGCTTGGGAGACTGCTCTACTCATATGTGCACGAGAGGTAACATCCCTTAAGTCCATCAAAGACCTTATCCGTACTAAAAACTTCATGCATACAGTCACTGCTGTTAAGCAGACAACTGGTTTCAACAAAGAGAAAGATAATTATGTATCAGCAAGTGTTGCCATGAAACTTGGACATAGAGTGAACATAATTGGTGTGCTTGTTCAAAGCACTGCCACCATCGAAGGAGACAAAGTAATGCCACAGGAGGCCAAGACGTTCCAACAAATCTATGCCTCAAGATGGCATGAGTATATTTGAGCCACAGCTCAGCAAACACTTGAGGACGCCAAATGGAACTCTATTTCCAACATTACTGTAATATGCTGTCAACAGAGCCTTCAGCTTAACTCTGGACACAGTTAGCAAAGATCACACTGACGCAAGTCATGCACTTTTATAGGAGATGTGAAGGAGAAGTTTCCCAAATACCATTGTCTGCTTATACTTCCAGAGAATAATTTGATCTTCATCCAGAAGCTAGCATGGCCCTCTCAGAATTGGAAAATAAACTCTGTCAGCACTTCAAACGAATAGAAATCAGAGACAAAAGAAGCAGGAAAGAATCACTTGACCTGCTTGTGAAGAATTGAAGTAAATGTGGCGTACTAGAGGAAAATATTTACTTCTTTGCACGTCCTTTTGGTGTGACTTGCCTTTGAGGCTCAGACTGCATGCGGGAGTTTGCAAAAGCTTGTGGTGCAAAAAATCCAAGCGCACTCAGATTGAAACAGATTGGAACCCTCTCAGAAGTACTAAACCTGAGCAATGCTCTGTAACGGCGAGGCTGCCTAACCGGCAAAGAGGAGACGAGCGCAGGTTCAACTAAGATAACCATAATGCTTTACTTATGAATAAACAGAAACTTAATACAAACGGAAATACACACACAGATGAATAGAACCAAACTCGAACACAAACGTCAACATAACTTGCATGAAATGTATACATGAACTAATAACAAAAACACCGGCTACCGCAAGATACACTTACAAAAGCGAGCTCACCGTGCATTAACGAAAACACAACTCCGGCTACCGCTAAACTCCACCCAAAAGCGGGCTCACCAGAATACCGAGCATACAACATACCTGCAAAAACGAACGCTATACATACATACGGTAGATACCGTCAGATAGTCGCAGCAGAGCAAAAGCATAAGAATCCCGAAACATTGCACAAACTAAACGCCGTCACAGTCCGAAGGGATAAGAATCCCAAAACAAATCCACGCGCCGTGGGAGAGCTAGGACATTGCTTAAATATAGTCTGAAACAGCTGAAAGTCATTTCAGCAAGTGCCCTAGCTTCTCCCTCGGCGGCTTGCGATCCGGTAGGGCGCTACAATGTCTACATGTCTACAATGCCTACATGTCGCCACCCGGCGGCCAGGAGGAGCACAAAGTTCATGTCCCCCGGCGCTCCGTGACATGCAGAGATGGACCAGTTGGCTGACTTTCTAAGTCATGATATTAATGTGCATCGCCAGTTTAATCGCTTACCTGAGGGCACCCTCCAACTGGCTAAACTGAGCAAAATTCTCCAAGCATTAGAGAGAGGTCGCTTGGCAGAATTGCAGGGGAAGAATCTTGATGAAATCAACATTGACCCCAATGTGAAACGTGTTAATAAAATATTTTACAATAATTGTGATATCCTTTAAATGAGCCCAATGTGTGATTATTACTTCATTAAACAGTAACGTTTATGTAAAGTAAAGTCATGTAAAGTTATTTGTTTATTCTGTTTCTACCTTCAGAGCAAGTTACAATGGACAGGGAATCAGAGGAGCCCGAATCCAGTGTGGCAGGTATAAGGTTTTTACAGAAGTTCTAAAAATAAAGATTAAATGAATGAAACATGAATTATATTATAGTTGCTGATTTATTTATTCATTGTATAGATCTGTAAGAGGAAATGGTATGTGCAACATTGCTTTCAGTAAATTGATCCCATTGTGCAGGAAACTAGAAGAGCTTCTGACTTTGAAGGTTGTTGACCCATGTCCGATCTCCATTCTACTCATCTATTGTCCTCCCAAGTGCTCCATCTTTGATTTTCTTTCAGAACTTGGTGAGGTACTCACTTATGCTAGTTCCTCTTCCTCCTCCATAATTATGCTCGGCGATCTCAACATCCATCTCGACTCTGGAGCTCCCACGACGTTAGACTTTCTATCCCTCCTAAACTGCTTTGATTTATCTCAACATGTTGACTTTCCAACTCACAAGCATGGTCAAATTCTTGATGTAATATGTTCCAACTCAGGAGTTGTCAGTAACGCGTCGGGTCATTGTACTGCACTATCTGATCACTTATTCATGTCATGCTGTGTCTCTCTTCCTGTTTCTAAGCCCCGGTCTAAGGTTCTACTCTCTTATCATAATGTTTCTGCTGATAGCCCATCTTCCTTTATTGCTCTGCTTGACTCATTAAATTTTTCATATATCAATTCACTCTCTTCTCTAGATGAAGGGGTGTTATTCTATAACAGAACATTAGCAGATATCTTTGACACACTTGCACCAATCAAAACGAGTTCTGTGCCTTCCTCCCATGCACATCATATTTGACCGATAGGTGTCATAGTATAGGGAGCCATGTTTCTGACTCTGTTCCCATCCATCAGGGTGTTCCCCAGGGTTCAGTTCTTGGGCCGCTATTGTTCATCGTCTACATCACTCCCCTTGGTGACATTTTCCGCCATTATGGCTTGAAATTTCACTGCAATGCCGATGACACTCGAGTCTATGTCAGTCTTAAGCCATCTGATTCCTTTCCCCCTGACTGTCTCACTAGGTGTCTTAATGATCTACATTCCTTTGGGCAAACTATCTTCTCTTAAATACCCAGAAAACAGAACTCCTCTTTACTGGCACAAAGTCATCTCTTTCTAACCCTGTTCTCCTTATTGGTGATGTATCGGTCCTTCCTTCTGTCTCTGCTCGTAATCTTGGTGTCCTTTTTGATCCTCTTCTGTTCTTTGAGCCTCACATACGATCTCTCTCGAAGTCGGCCTTTTTCCTTTTACGCAATATTGCACGTCTGCGTCCGCTGCTATCCCTAAAGGCTGCTGAGGCACTTGTCCATGCATTTGTGGTCTCTCGGCTTGACCACTGTAAATCCCTCCTTTATGGCCTTCCATCTAAAACTCTCCAGCCATTAAAGCTTATTCAAAACGCTGCTGCAAGGATTTTAACTTCAACAAGGAAAAGTGAACATATCACTCCTGTACTTTACTGCAGCTTCACTGGTTGCCCATTCATCAATGCATCAAATATAAAATCCTACTGCTAACATTTAAATCACTGCATGGCCTAAGCCCTGCATATATGTCTGGTATTTTCTGTTTTAAAATCTTTTCTCTCAGCATTTTCAATACTCATCTACTGTATCTGTGTAATTGTGCTATTAATGTAAAGTGACCTTGGGTGTTGTGAAAGGCGCTATATAAATGTAATGTATTATTATTATTATTATTATTATTATATTATTATTTGATCAGCAATGCACTGGGAGGTATTTCAGAAAACAGGTTTAACAAACTCTGAGTTCAAACCTGAACTCTGGATTGACTAACTCTGAACTGTCAACTCCAAGTTACTTTAACCCTGAGTAAAGCTCGTGCACGAAGAAATACAAAGTCCTCATAAATGGAATGCAGATAACATGAATCAGCACGGCAACGGGACGAAAAAAAACGGGATCGATCCTCTCACTTCAACCCAGTGGAGTTAGAAATAGGTGCGTATGAATAATATGAGCATATATTTTTTATTGTAGCCTCAATAGCTGGATTAATTCGAACTCTGTTTTCTGTTTTTCTACCTCTCTTCACCAAGTCACAAACATTACGACACGTTGGAATGCAAAGGACCACCACCTGGACAGACTCTTTCCAGATTAATGGCCACAATAACCAACCTTTTTCTCAAACCAACAAAAGAAATTTAGGATGTGGCCAAGCTGTCAGATAACCCCTGCATCTCACCATCGTAAACTAAGCTAATGTGTTAGACCTAAAAGGATTTCTGACACTCTCTACCCCAGACTCCCCCCTTTCTAGGAGAAGTCTGGCCTAACTTTTGCAAAGAAAAACAATGATGCCTTCCCACTATTCACTTTTACGACACGTGTCCAAACAGGCAGGAGCCAGGAAGGACAGCCCTGGACAAATTACGACCCGGGGACCTCAGCCTTTTAAAGACATATTTTTAATAGTAGTATTAACTTTTGTTGGAAATAGATTACCTCTGCATGGACCACTCAATTACAAAACAAATGAGAACTGCTTCATAATGAGTCCAAACACCCACACACACACACACACACACACATACCCTGGCTCTTTCCTACAAGAAATTTGATCGGGGATATTCTTCGTACATCTACATATAATCATATATATGCAGATCATTGATTTCTCATGTATTTTTATGTCTATTGGTTAATGTCTGTAGTATAATGACCATTCCATACTCAATATGGTCCAGTTTTGTGTCGTAGTTAGGAAAATATTAGTATGTAATCTCTACAGGGCCTCTTGTATCGATTGGCCAGTGATTTAATACCTATTTATACTTATAGATAACCAGAAATGCAAGTTGTTATTCAAGAATGTATGGTATCCTACATCTGGTATTGATCGTATCATTATTTGTTTGAGGAATAACCAATGTATGTGCTGTAGTTTAGAATGCCTTAATTATGTCCTACTTTGAGGATTTTTGTTCTTATGTGATACTCTTACATATGTAAAAATATATTAATCCAAAGTTATAACCTCTGTATCGGTACATACCAACATACAGTGAAAATAAGGGACGTGTCAAACGTCTTATTTTCACCGTATGTTGGTAGGCAATATGTACCGACTTGAGGGACTTGAGGGACTTGATACCGAGTCAACTTCTCATTGGCTGGTCCAGGGCAAACACCTTTGCTTCACGCCTCTGATCGCTTACGTCACGCTTACGTGCGTGTACAAAACTTTGGCACATAGCAGCTGTCTTTTCTTTGTTTCAAATGTTTTGGAGCTTTGGTTTTGAGTTTAGTTTTTCTTTGAAGCTTTCCTTTTTGCCGTTTTATTTCACGTTTAGGTTTTTCTTTGTCCAACAGTCTTAGCAGTTCGGTATTGCCCAATTAGAAATTAAGCTAAAGAAAGTAGTGAAAGACCAACTAGCCAAGATCTTTTTCATGTTCGACCGCGTTTGTATATCCTAGTCTTCCAAGTCCATTGAAGCATGTGGTGTAAAATGTGCATCAGACTTAGCATTTAGCTGTGGACAGGGTAAATATTTGAGTGTGCGCGAACGCAATCTTCGATGACCGTGAAACCCCTGCAGCCAAAGCTGGGAAGAACGCCGAAGGCGTGGCTCGTAAAACATCTGGGGCTTACACGACTGCATATCTGCTTTAACCGAGAAGCCAAGAGCCTACAACATCAATAGGCCCTCCGAATGGCTGCGTTCGTATGAAGATAAACCGTGTCCGTTCTATAATTTGTGCCATCCGGAAACAGGCGAGGCCCGGTTGCCGTGTCCACCACCTTTGCATGAGCTTCGGCCAGGCAAGTACCACTCGTGGCTTTCTTTGGGTCCCCGACTCTCGAACCGTGCATTTAATTTTGAACCACATTTCAAACTAGACCTACTCACGTCTTTGTAGTTTTCCATTGAATTAGTTACATTTCACCACAATTTGTCTTACTAATAACTCACTACGTCGTAACAAAATAGTTCCTAACATTGCACCTGGGTATTTACTACACGACTGATAAATTGCACATAGATACACCTTGTTAGTGATATTAAAACTGTGATATACATGTTCTCTATCATTTCCTGATCTTAACTCTGTGATATACATGTCCTTACTTCAGATTGTCAGTTGGTATTTCCTTGTTTGTAGTTAATAAACCTGTTAGAACCTTTTGAATTTACCGCTTTGTGTGGGAGAGTTTTATTCAATCAAAGGTCGAGAAAAATAACTTTGAATTCATTATTCAGATCCAGATTCGCTTTTTCTCTTCCAACTGGTTTTACGGATCCACCAGTCCCCAAACGATCCGGTGGTGCCCCGTTTGTTCATTTAAAATGAATCAATTTAAAATTGTAGTCATATTCCTCTACAGTATTTATGCAGGTGCAGCCCAACAAGCACAATATGTAGTTACTTATCAGGAACTGAAGATAAAACACAAAATATAGTTCAAACAGGTATACAAAAGGTTCAAAGGTGTAATATCATTACTGTACATGCAATTGTGATGTTGTTTAGCCTACCATACCTAATTAAATAACATTCAGTGGTTATGTCACATATGTAACTAGCTAGTGAAATAGAAAAAAGGTAAATTGTTCAGCCATTCCAACAGTATTCCAACAGTGTCAGGGATCGCTCTTTGGTCGCTTATTGCGTAACGGAGGCACGCTGTAAGCGTGCTGTGGATCGCAACAATTTACGCTTACGGCGTGCAGTTTTGTTTATTTAGTTTTATTTATTATTTATATTTGCAGTTTTATTTTTGTTTATTTATTTAGTTTTATTTCAGTTATTAAAATCAACTGGAGCTAACTGCATTTGGGGAGGGGTTGGTTGTGCTTAGGGGCATCGGGATGAGGGAGCGGGAGGGGGTACCGTCATGGATCGCTCTTTGGCTGCTGTTGGCCAGGAGTTATCCCTGCTTGGCGGCGTGAGCTGCAGCAGTGCAGGAGACGAGTGCAGGTTTGACGGTTATCACCATCTTTATTAGAGAAGCCCAGAAAATAAACACAAAAGGAGAGCAGGATAACTGCTCTGCAAACCAATATCAACCTAGAACTCTACACGAACACAACCGCAGCGTACCAAAAGCATACGGGCTTAAATGCAACCGGAAATACAATCAATAGATTCACAAGCGACTTTCAAAACATACATAGGTTACAGAAGAGGCTCTATGAACATAAATAGCTTTCAGACTGCGATGTAAATATCATAAACGGGCTCACCGTTATAACAAACCTTAAAGTACTTCCGAACGAGGCTGACAAGGTTCTCAAAAGCGGAGGATATTCGCCAAACCACCTCGACAGACCAAAGGGAGCTTTCCCACAACATATTAAATACCCTACATCTGAGGGAGAGCTTGGGCCTTGCCTAAATAGTGTCTCTGCCACCTGAAAGTAATCTTATCAAGTGCCCTCGCTTCTCCCTCGGATGCACCACTGTCCTGCAGAGCACTGCAAATGTCGGAGTCTTTCTCCTGTTGCCCCCTGGCGACACGGAGAGGCATGACAAAACTGAGTCCTGTGCTCCATGACAGGTAGGGTCAGCTTTTGTGTTCATTTATTATTTTTTGTTTTTACCGAGCTGCTCCGGCAGCTTTCAGCTTTGTTAATGCCGTCTTTTCTCACGCCGTCGCCCCCCCTCGCCGCGATCGGGAAGCTCCGGTCGGGTTCTGTGCGCTGCGTATATGCAGACCCAAGGCGCTTATTGCGCAACGGAGGAATGCCATAAGCATGCTGTAAATCGCAACACTTCACGCTTACGGCGTGCAGTTTTGTTTATTTAGTTTTACTTATTATTTATATTTGCAGTTTTAGTTTTGTTTATTTATTTAAATTTATTTCAGTTATTAATACCAACTGGAGCTAACTGCATTTGGGTCCCAACACATTTATATTTTGTTTTAAACGGTTCGTCATCATTTTATATGGTGAACCATAACAGGGTGAGGGCCAAAAAACAGGTGGGGGTCCACCACCACTTCTCACAGAGGCTGAAGAGATGGCCCTCAATCAAAACAGTGGGTGACCTGTTGCTGAAGGCATCCCTGGAGGAAGCGCATCTGACCCAGCCACCCCCCAGGACCCAGTGGAACATAAGAGGGTAGTCTTATAGTCATCGTTTTGCCACTGTGGGATCAGTGATGCCCACCCATCCAGTACTAGACACAAACTGACACACAGATTTTCTTGTTGAAGTACAATTCTTTGTAATTGACTGCTGTTACCTTTCCAGATGCTTCATATTTCATGGTGACTCAGAGTTACGTATTTGAAAAACTGTGATGCACACTGTTGTAGAAACAAAAGTCCAATTACGTAAATTGTCTTGTTTAAATTAGTAATATTAGTGAAATTAGTTAGTTATAATTTAGCTGTCTAGTCTTCTCCATTTTCTACCAGTTACTGTTGGTGTAATCTGGTGGAGCCATAACAGAGCTCCATGCAGGAGTAAGTACTTTCAGTACTCCACAGAAAATTGTTCATTTGTATTGCAGGAAGGTAATGAGGAAGCCTTGTCAGCTGCCACAGAGAGGGAAGATACAGATAAGCCTACTGAGGTTTACACCTTGAAAATCACATCTAACAGTTGATCATACAGAGTGCTACTGGAAATTACAATGGGGAAGAGGGTCCATCCACCTCCATGGCACAATGTACCTCAGTAAGATGTGGTTCAGAATTGGCCCATGATGTAGAACAAGCACTGAGATATTCAATGTAATTTTTTTTGTGTTCCTGTAGCTCCCTGTAAAAGCTGTATTTTTAGAAACAAATTGAACAATCAAATTTAGAAATGGATCACATAAGGCTGCAAATATAAAAGACAATAATGGAAATACAACTGCTGGAACTTCAGTTAAAAGTGGATGAGGTGCCCACAGGTGGATGATTTTACTTGTTTGAAGAACAAGATATTAACCTCTGTACTGCATTTGCTCTTGCAGGAAATAAAGAAGACTTCATAAAAAGACAGGCATATTGTTTTTATTTGACACTGGGGTGGTGATAGGTAGCAGATTGTGTCTCTCAATGCTCTTCCATCTCGTGCATCAGCGATATGGTCAGGATTTATATCAGGATTGGTCACTGGATGATTGTCTGATCACCATCCATTGAGATCCCCAATGGTCATCTCTACCCTGGCTCATGTCTTGCAGTGAGCCAAGTTATAACACTGCTGCGGGCCAGACTCAGGATCAGGGCAAGGGGTCAGAAAATAGGGCTGGCAGGGGAACCTTCTGTCTGTAATTACCCAAACTTTCCTAAGATAGATAATACAAGGATACAGTTTAAATGATCAGTGGCAAACAGAACTAAATATTGATTATGAGAGGATATGGTTATATGTACTGTATATATTTACATGGGCAAATCTAGCACTCACTGTACAGTCATTGAAAACTTTACAAGTCATGCACAGACCCAGGCCTCTTTGCTTCCATGTTGCTGATGATGTGAGCTGTATCACAGATGATCTTCACACTGTAGAACAATAATTAACTGCAGTGGCTGTATTGTGATTTGTATTTCATTTGTAATGCAAAATTGCTATTATTTAGGCCTACCTGCACATTAATGTTGTGGGAAAAAATGACGCCCTTAGTGTCTGAAACCGAAGCATCTTTAATTTTTATTAAGAGTTTATTAAGCCACTTACTAAGAGTTTTTTTTATTGTGGTTCATTTTGTGGTCCACCTGATCACACAGATTGTTAGAGTTAAACTATGCTTTACATTTTGCTTCACAGTGTGAAAAGAGGTTGGTAGGGAGATGTCCTTCGGTGGCCTACTTCTAACTCCTGGGTAATTTTCAAATTCATATCCTTTTCCTGGAAATTGTTGTACTACTACAATAATGTATTTGTAACGACGTCAACTGGTCCCAAAAGGCTGGACACAGACTGAGTGCTCAGGAAATCAAACATTAAAGTAAGAATTTATTCTCCACTCGATTCTCCACGCGAAGCTGCAGTACTAAACTCCAAGCACGGTAAGCCTACTGTTACTCTTTTGTGCACCAAAAGGCAGAAGGCTTGGCCATAATAGCTTAGCTGTTAAGCTAACTGTTAAGCTAGCGCCAGCTAGCAACAACGCTGAGACTACTGTGTGCAGTTATAAAGACGGTAGATCGTGCTTGAGAGATCTGCTAAGGTCCTTGGATAACGAGCGTGGAGACTGAGAAAGGACAACGATTATAATACTGCTGCAGAGGTGTTAAATTTGGTGGCACTTCAGCGAAGAGACTGAAGCTAACGGTTAGCCGATCGCTAACTAGCTGATAACAATTATCCTGCGCAAATAACCATCACCGATAGCAGAAGTTACAGTTTCTGCACTGCGATGGGGCCGAAGAAAGGTCCAGGCGCAGACTCAGGCTCAGGCACGGGTGATATGGCTGAAATTAGGAGCTCCCTTAACTTTCTGTCAAAGGAATTAAGCGAGATCAAAGCTGAGGTCAAAAACAATCTGGACATAGTTAAAGATATAAGAAGATAGATGACACAGCTGCGTGATCAGATTGCAGAGAGGACAAAGATTGCGACATGTGGAAAATAACTGATGACCTCCACAGTACATGAGAACTGAAATGAACGTAATAATAACCGGCTTTAAGATTAAACCCCGGTCATATGGCAATAAAGCAGCGATTAACAACAGGGGAGAGGAATTAAGCGAGGAAGAAGTGAGAAAAGCCATGGCCCTGCAAGAAACATCAGGCGAATCCTTCCTAACATCTTATGAATTAAGATAGATGTGCACTCAATGAGGCTGCCATCCTCTTCCCTGTGAAGAATAGAAAATGCTATGCCAGCTGTGATTCTAAGGTTTGCCACAGGAAACACAGAAATGAACTGCTGAACAGAGGAAGAGGCTTACATGCACCAATGTATACCTTGAACGACACCATAACAAAAAAGAATGCGGACAATTGCAAAAAAAGGCTAGATATTTAAGGAAACAAATAAATTACACAACTGGGTCCAGGAATGCAAAGTTTACATAAAACTGAAATGGCGTACCTGAACAGGCCAAGGTAAATTGCGTCAAAGATATAAAGGTCTGGAAGAATATGAACGAGGTCACAACTAGCTCACTAAGGTATATTACTGTTCACTGCTAATAAAGTAACTTTAAAAACCATTACAACACAATGGCATCCAATTATAATTCACCAATAATAAAAAAATGTAACAAGTTGTACAAATACAACAAATGATTATGGAGAATGAGCAACCGAGAAATTAAGCCATTTCCGTACACTGATCATCTTAGTGGGACCGGAAGATTCACTAGACCCCATTTAATAACTGGTTTCCTCATTATACTACCAATAGATTGTATTATTTTACTGATGCAAGATGATAACAATAAGGTTAATCTGAAGGAATTCTCGATAATTCATTTTAACAGTAAGAAGCATGTACTACTATTTTGATTCTATTAGAGAATACTACAGCATTTACAACAACCATTTAGTGTTATAGCATATCGGAACATGGGGGGTGGGGGTTTTTTTTTTGTTTGTTTTTTTTTTTTGTGTGTTTCAACGAAGACCAAGGTATTGACTTCGAATTAAATGATTATGAACTGAATTATGTGACAGAGTCCACATAAAACCAGAGGATTTGTCGCAGTTATGTTTCATATAAATTTTTAAATACAGATAATAAGAGCATGACAATAGCGTAAATGACCATGGTAGAGACATATCAATTTGAAATACTAAACGAAAAGAAGGAAGAACAATCATTGTAAGTTGTTTTTATATGATCACCGGTTCAAGTTTTTAGAACCATTCATTATTGGATGGAAGACATTTTTTCGGCAACTAGTAACAAAACTACATTTATCCGTAGATTAACAACATTGACCTAATAAATCCGAACATCATAGAACACTATGAATATATTAACAGAATACTACAGGTCTGAGCTTGTAACCCGACTATCCAAACCCAGTTTAGAATTAACATCTCACAGTGCGACAAACATACAATCGCTATAAATATTAGGTACACATAAAATAACAATGGAGTCCACAAATGTTAGTGGGGCTATTGATTTGCGACATCTGACCATTTACCTTTTTTCACGTTGCCGACTAGAACCATAAACCCCAGGAAGAATAGCCAAACACCCAAGTATGGGCGAGTTAAAACTGAGGAAGCAATCAATGCAATGCACAAAGAATTAATAGAACAAGACTGGGAGTATTATATATAGCAGAAATGTGATTGTGCATTTGGAATTTTTTGGAAATCTTCAGTTCAATATTCAATCAGAATTGTTTCCATCCGTCCGGGTCAGATGATAAGAACATAACTAAGGATGGTCGTGGTTAACTAAGCTTACAAAAGCTTGTAAAAGAAAAATCGTTTATACAAACAATTTATAAAATTAATTAAGAAAAATCCTTAGAATCTGATTCACGATATAAAACATAATAAAAATAAATAACAAACCTCATACGGGCCCCAGTAAAGAATATTATTATGCCAAATCTATTGAATGAGAAAAAAATAACACAAAAAAAATTTGGGGTATTTAAACACTTCATCAAAGGGACTACACTAATCGCTCATACCCGGACTACCTTATAGATGAGAATAGCGATAATTATAATATAAAATGAAATTGTGTATGGTTTCAGACAGGTTCTTTGTGCGTGCCCCGATCCGTTGCTTCAGCTAATCATCCAACAATCTCAAGTCATACGACAGCGATTCGAGCCGGTTCTATAGAACAAATTCAAAATCAATGTTCTTACAGGAGTAACCGTGGAAGAAAAAATTGACACGTTACAAGTGCAAAAATAAACATCCACTGATTGTTATGATATCGACATGACTTTAATAAAAAGAATTATACACAGTATCTCTTACACCCTGACGTATATATGTAATTTATCATTTCAAACAGGAATTTGTCCAAGGAGAATAATTGCTAAAGTGGTGCCAGTGTTTCAAACGGAGACAACACCTTTTTTAACTAACTAAGAACCCGATCTCTCTGCTCCCCCAATTTTTCAAAAATTTTAAGAACCGTGGTACAATGATAAATGGAAAAATTCTTTAGATAAACACAGACATAATTAATGCAAACCAGTATGGGATTCAGGCCAACAAGATCAACATCAGGGCCATAATTGACGCAGTGGAGAAGATCACCAATAGCCAGACCAGAAGAATATACAGCAGAATATTTGTCCGATTTAAAAAGCATTCGATACTATTGACCATGGTATATTACTACGAAAACTAGAAAGATGGCATTAGGGGAGTGGGCCCTGTGCTGTGCCAAGACACTATTTAATGGAGAGGGCACAGTCATGTAAAATAGTGGAATTCCAATCCAAGCTACTTGGTGTAATTACATTGTTGGGTCCCTCAATTAAGCTATACTTTGGCCAATACTGTCCATCTATATATCAATGACATATTTCAGGTCTCTAAAATATTAAAATTAATTTCTGTTTTGGCAGACTACACAAATATTTTCTATTCACGTGCGAGTCAAAATGAATTTAATACATACTTTAAAAATGAGGACCTAAAAAATTAAAAATAATGGATGGGATCAAAACCAGTTATCTATAACTTAAAGTAAAACCAAAGCACTATTAGTTGGGAATACAAGGAAAACTTTGAACCCAGTAATAAATATTGATAGTATTAGAATAGATATTGTTCAGAAATCAAATTCGTAGGAATAATAATTGATAGTAAACTGAGTTGGAAACCACACATTATACAGATTCAAAGCAAAATCTCCTAAAAGTGTCGGCGATCATTAACAAGGTTAAATACTTTTTAGATTAGAAAGCATTACATTTCTGTTTGTTTCCTTAATTTTACCCTACTTAAGTTATTGTGTAGAGTGTGGGGGTAAACACTATAAAAGCCCGCTAACAACCCTCTTCAGAAATCAAACGCGCAGTAGAGTATACACAAAGCAGGATACATGAACACCTATAATTTATTTTTGCAATCCTGTTTGTTGAAATTTTTTGATTTGGTAGATTTCTATACTGCACAGTCTCCTGTATTAAAGCCAATGGGAATACTGCCTACAAACATCCATACCTCTTTGAACATAGATAAGAGATTACAGTCTGAGGGGTATGGAAAATTTAAAGAAAAGCAGTGCGTGAACCGTGGGGGGGGGTGGGAAAAGTCTGTGTGTGTCGGTGTGTGGTGTAAAACTGTTGGAACCAATTGAACACCACAACTCAACAGTGCCAAAATATCCATCAGTTTAAAGACCCTAACAAAGAAAATGATCTGGTCCACTATATGAGTGACGACTGATTGGAAAGGGGTTCTATTGATGCAGTGCTCAACGAGCACGAGTATGGAGGAACATGATAGAATAATAGCCATGAGGATTATATCAATATTGTAACTGCTGTGCAAAGGGACATTTAAAATGTAACTGCTAAACTGCCATGACAACTGATGTAACAGCAACGAGATAATAACAAATGATGACATTATAACAATGAGTGATCAATAGTTAATGTGTGAATAGGGGTGGGAGTCAATAAGCTTGTCTTCATCTCATTCCCTTTCAAGTTGACTATATTGTAATGCATAATAGTTATTATTAGTTACTTTCTTTTATTACTATTTTATACTACTATTTTTTTTTTTAAATTGATAATAATGTATGTATGTAAAATTATGCTGTGATTGACTTGAAATAAACTCTCTCTCTCACAACTGGTTTGTAGATGTGGTCTAGTGGTGAACTGGAAGTGATGCAGCTTCTTTTATTGATTGTTTTTTTTGTGTGTGTGTAGTACAGGGGTATTGTCTGGTGACTTATACCTCAATCTCCTGTGTCACAAATGGTGACTTGTCTGTGTTCAGAGGAAAGCACATTTTTATATATATATATATATATATATATATATATTATTTTTTTTATATATATATATCAAATTAAGTAAAGTCAGAGCTATTTATATAGCGCTTTTTACGATGGAGCATTATCTCAAAGCAACTTTACAAGTTTAGATTATCTCCTAATAACTACGTCCAATCCCAAATTGAGCAAGCCTTGGGCGACAGTCGCAAGGAAAAACTCCCTGAGTGTAATAGGAAGAAACCTTGGGAGGACCAAGACTCAAAGAGGGACCCAACCTGCTTGGGCGGCGTAGATGATGAATCTGAGAACAAAACTAAAGTCATGGAGTCATAGCTCGAATGAAATGTGACAATAAAATTAACAATCACTGATGCCATGTGTAGCATGAGACCCCGGCAGCATTAGCTATAGCAGTATAGCTATAAAGAGGAGAACTGGTAGGAAACACAGCCAAGAGGGATCACATGAGACATTGGCAACCCCACGGGAGGCAGAAGACAGCAACCCAACGTCTCTGATCACCATAAGACTCTTTGACTATGAACCCCCAGCTCTGCCCTTATTCTAAGGCAAGGATGCATGAGTCAAGATCACGAGGACCAAAGCCCAGATCAGCCAGACCGAACACTCGATACTCCCGGCTAACAGACAAGTCAGGCAGGCCAGACATGACTCCAGACTCCGGCCCCAGTGACCCAAGCCATGCATCCTGGTCCATGCATCCTGGTCACCTATTATCTAGTCAAAAGCCTGTGCAAATAGGTATGTCCTTAGCCTAGACTTAAAATTTTGGAGAGTGTCTGAGTCTCGAACTAAAGTGGGAAGTTTATTCCATATTTGGGGGGGGCATGTATGAGAAAGCCTTTCCCCCTGCTGTGACTTTTTAATTCTAGGAACTAAAAGAAGTCCTGCACCCTGCGAACGAAGTAGATGAGCTGGATTGTAAAACTCTAAGAGTTCACTCAGATAATGTGGGGCCAGGCCATGTAGAGCTTTATAAGTTATAAGAAGTATTTTGTAATCAATGCGGAATTTGACTGGTAACCAGTGTAGTGGTGATAGAACAGGGGTGATATGATCAAATTTTCAAGTTCGAGTTAGCACTCGGGCAGCTGCATTCTGAACTAACTGAAGTTTATTTATAGATATACTAGAGCATCCATTAAATAAGGCATTACAGTAATCCAACCTTGAGGTTATAAATGCATGAACAAGTTTCTCTGCATCATTAAAAGAGAGGATATTTCTAAGTTTAGCGATATAATGTAATTGAAAGAAAGCAATTCAATTGATGCTGCTAATGTGCGCATCAAAGGAGAGATCTGAATCAAATGTGACCCCTAAGTTTTTTTACAGACGGACTGGGCAATTCTGGACAGCCATCTAGGTTTAGGATAGATGTAGCCAACCTGTCTCTCACAGCCTTGGGTCCCACTAATATAACCTCAGTTTTATCTGACTTAAGTAAGAGAAATTAAATACATCCCAATCTTTTATTTCCTTTACACAGTCCTCAATTTTGTTGATTGTAAGGCTGTCATTAGGTTTGGCTGATATGTACAGCTGTGTATCATCTGCATAGCAGTGGAAACTAATGCCATGTTTACGAATAACTGAGCCTAGTGGCAGCATGTACAGAGAGAATAAAAGCGGGCCAAGCACTGACCCCTGAGGCATGCCATACTTTACTTTTGAGGGCTTAGACTTTAGATTATTTATATGAACAAACTGGTACCGGTCGGTTAAGTAGGATTTAAACCAAGAACGTGGTAATCCCTTAATACCTACAGTATTTTCTAGTCTATCTAGTAAAACATCATGATCTATAGTGTCAAATGCTGCACTTAAATCTAACAGAACAAGAAAAGAAACATATCTCTTATCTGAGGACATTAACAAGTCATTTAGTATCCTAATTAATGCTGTTTCAGTACTATGATGAGGCCTGAAGCCAGACTGAAATGTTTCATAAATTTCATTTCTTTGGAGGTAACTGCAGAGCTGCTGATAGACAGCTTTTTCTAAGATTTTGGACATAAACGGTAGATTTGAAATTGGTCTATAATTGGATATCACACAAGCGTCAAGATTTTCTTTTTTAATCAGTGGTTTGATTACGGCAGACTTAAAGGATTTGGGCACACAACCAAAAGTAAAGGATGAATTTAAAATAACTAACACTGGCTCTATAATACTAGGTATTACTTGTTTGAGTAAACCTGTAGGAATTGAATCTAATAAACATGTTGATGACTTAGACGAGCTGATCAGTGCGGACAGTACGGCATTAGTAATTGGGGTAAAAGTTTCTAATCTTGATTTACAGCTCATTAAACAGATGTCTTCACTATTGCTGCATCTGGAAGGTGGCTGAATAGTTTGGTGATGTGATGAGCATTGAGTTTAATGCCTAATGTTTTCTATCTTATCAATAGATATGAAAAAATTACTGTTAAAATTACACAGATCAGGAGAGTCACTTTCTGTAGGGTTTTTTTGTTAATTTGGAGACTGTAGCAAAGAGAAATCTTGGATTATTCTTATTTTGCTCTATGATTGAGGAGAAGTATGCAACTTTAGCTTTAGTAAGGGCATGCTTATAGTCTGTCATGCTGTCCCTCCAAGCAATCTTAAACACCTCCAATTTACTATGTCTCCACTTGCACTCTAGATGCCGTGTTCTTTGCTTTAAGGTATGGGTGTGGTCATTTTTACCATGGTGCTCACCTTTTTTCCCTAATGCGTTTGACCCTAGCAGGAGCAATCGTGTCCAGGGTTGAGCAAAGCACACATTCTAATTGGTCATTTACACACTGAAGATGATTGATCTCCGTAGGTGTATTAAATTTCAAGTCTGGTAGGTTTTTAATAAACGCAGCTGGAGTAACAGATGTGATAGTGCACTTGGTGTGATAACGAGGCAGAAGGATTTTATTTATTAGAGATAGCTCAAATACTAAAAGATAACGATCTGAAATCGAATCACTTTGTGGGAAAACATCAAGGTTATCTATATTGATATCAAATGTTAATATTAGATCTAAAGTATGATTACAGCGGTGGGTTGGTCCCATCACATTCTGAGTGATACCCATGGATTCTAAGATGGACTCGAAAGCAATTTTTAAGTGAATCCTGCTCATTGTCGAAGTGAATATTGAAATCACCTACAATTAAAACCTTATCTGTTGAAAGTAGTAAGCAGGAAAGAAAGTTAGGAAATTTGTGAAGAAATTCTGAATAGGGACCAGGAGGACGTTAAACAGTGAAAAGCTTAAAAGAGTGTGGTTTTGACTAATATATATATATATATATATATATATATATATATATATATATATATATATATATATATATACATACATACATACATAGATACACACACACACACACACACACACACACACACACACATACAAAAAAGAAGTTGAGTAGGGAGAGCTGGACTTTACTATCCACTTCTTCGCCAACATATCTAGAGCATATTGCTTCACATTGTTTTTGTCTGGATGTTTCCATGAATTTAGAGCACACTGACTGACAGCTTCTAGGTTGTGACCTTTCCGATCTGCTGATTCAGGTTTCTCTCATGTTTTATATCTCTATATATCGCTGAAAACAATATACAACCTAAATAAGTATGCAATGTAAATAAATATTAACCACACAGTCTGTGACCATCACACCTGTGATGCCAATCCCACAAACCCAACTAATCCAACACAACCTTCTGGAAAGGTGTCACACTTTGTCTCACCTTTGCTCCAGATGGCATGTGGCAAGACAACTTATCAACTTTATAGGCTAAAATTCAAGCATAACACATTTTCTAAAATCACTGTACCTATTAGGAAGCATGGTGGTGGCCAAACTATGTTGTGGGATATTTTTTCTTCAGTGGGTTCCTGAATTCCTTCAGGCAATTGGTCAGGATTGAAGGGAAATGGATGTTGTATGGCATCCATTGATACTCGAACACTTGAACTTGCATGTGTTGGAAAATATATATTTTTACAAGTTTTCTTCTCAGGCTATAAGACAGAAAAAGTGAGTATGATGATTTTTGTATGCATTTATGTTTTGTAATAAATTAAACCGCCATAAGAACATTGGATAACCTGTGTGATGCTGGCATAAACAGAGTATTGAACATGTTAGAACAGTTGAACAATAAATGAAGCATTTATTAAAAACAAACAAACAAACAAACACAAAACCTTTGTAATGCTTGACACTCACTACATCATAACAGGAAAAATAATTAACGTAATGTTTTACTTGACCTGCATTAATCCCAACACTGGATGTACAGATACCAAGAGGTAATCGAGAAATAATGAGTTGGGAGAAGGAATGAGTGTTTAAAAATACAATTTAAATGTTTTTTGGTGGGAATTAAGATGTAAATAAATATGTAATGAACACGTAGGGTTTTTATACAGTATCGTTTAGTTCCTTGTTACTGTGGGCCGCAGGGCACAGAAATATAATGCAGAATCTGACACTGCAGCATAGGAGATGATCAGATCCACTTGGTTTTTGGCTTCATTTATATGTACAGCCAGTCCACGAACTGGAGGATGAGCTTTTACTTCATTTTTATATTCATCTGTCGAAATGAGGAATTCTGGTCTGGAAGTGGAATACTGACGATACCAGAACAGATAATCATTCCCAGCATATCCACTGTACTTGCAAGATAAATTAACCGAAATTTTCTCTATGACATTCTCAGGTACATAAATTGGATTAATATCTTCTGCCGAATTAGAACCTGTTGAAAGAGAAATAGTTCTGTCAGTTCAAATCAATTCAATAAAGTGATATTTTTATTGCGGCATTAGCAATAGTCATTGTTTTCGAGCAGCTTTACATTTAACCAGTTGACAGTGGAAAATCTTTTCTAAATGGCTATAGAATAAGAAACATTGGGAAGATCTATGATTAAGTATTAGTTTAAGATTCATTTTGTGTTCAAGTGTTAACACTGTATGTAGTCAGATGTTTATCCTTTAAATATGTACAATCAGCTATTATGGAAAAAATAATGAAATGTTAATGTTATAACTTACCTAAGAGGACTAAAAGAAGCCAATACTTGTATCCAAACAATGCCATGTCTGTACTGCAGCATCACTTGTTGCACAATATATTTTGCATGTCTGAACCATTTCCTCCCTTTACTTTGAAGTCCTCTACCCCAGTTTTCCAGTTGTTTTAGTATTTACTGAGATGTAGATGGAGGCTGCTATCTTGTGTTTACTTCCACTAATTACAGCTGTATGTGAATATGCAGTATACATGTACTGTACAGAGATGTTAAAAAGTTATGGAACACCCATTCAATATCCATTGACCCATTAATTACAGAAAACTTATACAAAAGCCCCAAACACAAAATGTAGTCAAATCTATCATTCATTAATTCATTCACTTTGTTATCCGCTTGATACTGGTCAGGGTCATGGGAAAGCCGGTCCCTGCATATTTGCACAGGGCACAAGGCAGGAAAGGTCTAAACAGGGTGCCAATCTATCGTATGGCACACACCCATACACATGCTCATCAAATCTATCCTAATTTAATATAAAAACATTTACTTGAGTGTAAACATCCCACCAACTCCCACCAAAAATGTACACTGTAAAAAAATGTTGTAAAATTACAGCCATTCTTCAACTGTATTATCCTGTTAATCTTTACAAACAGCTGTCTGTGGTAAAAATCAATTGTGGATTTTCATCATAGGTACACTTCAACTATGAGAAAAAAAAACAGGAAATCACATTGTAGGATTTTTAAAGAATTTAATTGCAAATCATGGTGGAAAAATAAGTCTTTTGTCAATAACAAAAGTTCAACTCAGTGCTTTGTAACATAACCTTTGTTGGCAATGACAGAGGTCAAACATTTCCTGTTAAGTCTTCACCAGGTTTGCACACACTGTAGCTGGTATTTTGGCCCATTCCCCCATGCAGATCTCCTCTAGAGCAGTGATGTTTTGGTGCTGTCGCTGGGCAACGCAACACGGACTTTCAACTACCTCCACGAATTTTCTATGAGGTTGAGATCTGGAGACTGGCTAGGCCACTCTAGGACCTGCTTTTTACAGAGCCACTCCTTCATTACCCGTGCAGTGTGTTTGGGATCATTGTCATGATGGAAGACCCAGCCACGTTCCATCTTCAATGCTCTCACTGATGGAAGGAGGTTTTGGCTTAAAATCTCACGATACATAGCCCTGTTTATTTTTCCCTGGACACGGATCAGTCGTCCTGTCCCCTTTGCAAAAAAATGGCCCCAAAGCATGATGTTTCCACCCCCATTCTTCACAGTATGTATGGTGATCTTGGGATGCAACTCAGCATTCAAACACGCCGAGTTGAGTTTTTACCAAAAAGTTCTATTTTGGTTTCATCTGACCACATGATATTCTCCCAATCCTCTTCTGGATCATTCATATGCTCTCTGGCAAACTTCAGACAAGCCTGGACATGTACTGGCTTAAGCAGGGGGACACGCCTGGCACTGCAGGATCTGAGTCCCTCTCAGCATAGTGTGTTACTGATGGTAGCGTAGCCTTTGTTACTTTGGTCTCAGCTCTCTGCAGGTCATTCATCAGGTCCCTCCGTGTGTACACAGCAACCATCTGGGACACCATAACAACACCATAGCAACACCTTGGCAACCACCTTTGAAGTGCAGATGGCGTGACCTCGGTAAACGATGCATCTCCTCATCAATAGTTGCATTGGCTGCTGGTTGTTGCCGCTGTCGCCATAGTGTTTATGTCATTAGTTGAATTTAATATGTTTCTTAGGAGGCCAATAGCCTTATTAATCTGCGTCTGAGCTCTTGTTTCCATTTAACGCAAGCTATAGGGATTTTCACTTGTTAGGAAAATTACCATACATGGAGGAGGGTGGGGCATAATGGACTATAAACAAATCAAAAACTGCTTATTAAAGTGACAACTCTCTAAGCCAATCAGAATACACGACCATCAAACTCTCTTACATTCACTATCAAGAATGCCTAATAGTTTGATAGTGAGTGTGATAGAGTATGACAGTGTGTATGTGAGAGGTTTGATGGTGAGTGTGAGATAGTATGATAGTGTGTGTGAGAGGTTTGATAGTGAGTGTGATAGAGTATGACAGTGTGCATGTGAGAGGTTTGAAGGTGAGTGTGAGATAGTATGATAGTGTGTGAGAGGTTTGATAGTGAGTGTGACAGAGTATGACAGTGTGTATGTGAGAGGTTTGATGGTGAGTGTGAGATAGTATGATAGTGTGTGTGAGAGGTAAGTTTGTATAATGGCCTAAATGGCCTCTCATAATAATGACCCTAAACACACAAGTAGTTTCAGTAAATGACCAAGTGTGGACCAAAGGTGACAAATAAATAATTAAATCAATAAATAAATCTATAAAAAAATAATAATAAATACAGTGGTGTTTAAAAGTTTGTGAACCCTTTAGAATTTTCTATATTTCTGCACAAATATGACCAAAACATCATCAGATTTTCACACAAGTCCTAAAAAGTAGATAAAGAGAACCCAGTTAAACAAATGAGACAAAATATTATACTTGGTCATTTGTTTATTGAGAAAAATGATTCGATACTACACATTAGTGTGTGGCAAAAGTATGTGAAGCTTTGCTTTCAGTATGTGGTGTGACCCCCGTGTGCAGCAATAACTGCAACTAAACATTTCCTGTAACTGTTGATCAGTCCTGCACACCGACTTGGAGGAATTTTAGGCTATTCCTCTGTACAGAACAGCTTCAGCTCTGGGATGTTGGTGGGTTTCATCACATTAACTGCTCACTTCAGAGCCTTACACAACATTTCGATTGGATTAAGGTCAGAAATTTGACTTGGCCATTCCAAAACATTACCTTTATTCTTCTTTAACCATTCTTTTGTAGAACGACTTGTGTGCTTAAGGTCATTGTCTTGCTGCATGACCCACCTTCTCTTGAGATTTAGTTCATGGACAGATGTCCTGACATTTCCCTTTAGAATTCTCTGATATAATTTAGAATTCATTGTTCCATCAATGGTGGCAAGCCGTCCTGGCCCAGATGCAGCAAAACAGGCCCAAACCATGATACTACCACCACCATGTTTCACAAATGGGATAAGGTCTTTCTGCTGGAATTCAGTGCTTTCCTTTCTCCAAACATTTTTAAACTCAAGAACATTAACATTAGCCAATGTGAGAGAGGTTTTCAGTTGTTTAAAATTTACCCTTGGGTCCTTTGTGACCTCGCCAACTGTTACATGCCTTGCTCTTGGAGTGATCTTTGTTGGTTGACCACTCTTGGGAAGGGTAACAATGGTCTTGAATTACCTCCATTTGTACACAATCTGTCTGACTGTGGTTTGGTGGAGTCCAGCCTCTTTAGAGATGGTGTTGTAACCTTTTCCAACCTGACGAGCATCAACAACTCTTTTTCTGAGGTCCTCAGATATCTCCTTTGTTCGTGCCATGATACCCTTCCACAAACGTGTTTTGAAGAGCAGACTTTGACAGAACCCTGTTATTTAAATAAAACAGTTTGCCCACTCACAGCTGATTGTCATCCCAGTGATTGAAAACACCTGACTTTAATTTCACCTTCAAATTAACTGCTAATCCTGGAGGTTCACATACTTTTGCCACTCCCTAATATGTAAAATTTGATCATTTTCCTCAATAAATAAATGGCCATGTATAATATTTTTGTCTCATTTGTTTAACAAGGTTCTCTGTATCTACTTTTAGGACTTGTGTGAAAATCTGATGATTTTCTAGGTCATATTTATGCAGAAATATAGAAAATTCTAAAGGGAAATTCTAAGCACCACTGTACATACTTCTTAGCAAGCTTTATATAAACTAGGTTTGACAGGAAAGGGGTGAAGATCAAAGAGGTGTGATAGTCAGATGCTGGTGGAAGAGCTGTGATGTAGACTAAGGATTTTGGTGGATAGAATATACGTTTACGTTTATTCATTTATTTAACGTTGCTATCAGCATCAGTGGCCATGTTCAGTGACACACACAAGGTTACATCATTACACAAGTTTATCTCAAGACAAGTGACTCATACACTCAAGTCAATGTCAATTTAGTGTAGTCAATTAACCTAACATTCATGTCTTTGGACTGTGGGAGGAAACCGGAGTACCCGGAGTAAACCCACGCAGACACAGGGAGGACATGCAGACTCCACACAGAAAGGACCCAGGCCGCTCCATCCTGGGATTGAACCCAGGACCTTCTTGCTTTGAGGAGGCGATGTTACCCACCGAGCCACCGTGCTGCCCGATACAATAGACAAAAAACGTGAAGTGAGACAGGATGGGAAGCCAGTGCCTATTTTATTTTATGCCCAAGAATGTCTGAGAAGTTCATGCGGCCAATTTCTGAAGATTGTGGATGAAAAATATATGGATGCTGGTCAGGAAGCTTGGATGATTTGCTGTCACATGGTGTTGTTCATCAGTTGACTGGGCATCTAGATCATTGTGAAGGCACAGTCATCTGTGATTCGCTGGTCATGCCATCAGTCGGTTGCGCAGGTCGTTGTGAAGATGGACTTCTTTGTGGTGCTGTGGGATACACAGAGAAACATGCACAGTGAACTGTTCATCACAGAATTTTAAGTTTCTACCATTCAGTTCTGTGGAGCAGACACAATTTTACAATGAGAAACATGAATCTATGTTTTCTTTTCTGCACACTTTACTGCTGAATCAGTAATTAGCAAAGCCTGATATGGACCATCCCATCCAGGTTCTAAGGACTGTTTGTCATGTTTCCTCACCATGACCCATTGACCTAGAATTATAGTATGACCTCCTTCAGCTGGTTTGTTCCAAGTGCTTTTGACCTGATTGTGAGCTGCCTGTATTCCTTGTGTGAGCGTTTGGCAGTAGTTAAGAAGTGCATCTGACAACAAATGCACATCTGCTTTATGGAGATCAAGCACACCTGGAACTAACATAGGTCTACCTATCAGAACTTCGTAAGGGCTAAGCCCAACAGTTTTGTTGCTAGTTGCCCTTATATTACAAAGTTCAGCTGGCAAGGCCGCAGACCACTTCACACCCTGAATATGAAGTTTAGTCAGTCCTTCTTTGATTATGCGGTTTGTACTCCACCTGTCCTAAGGCTTGTGGTCTGTTTGGACAATGAAGTTTCCAGTTCACATTCAGAAGTTTACAAACTTAGTAACAGTTAAGAGAGTTCCCTGATCAGACTTAATTTGCTCAGGAAGCCCCCACCTGGGAATGAAATCCTGCACTAGCACCCTAGCAGTGTGTGTGGCAGTACCTTTAGAAGTTGGATAGGCCTCAACCCAGCAAGAAAACTTGTCAATTATGATTGAAACATCTTGTTTTCCCTCGCATTTAGGTAAAGTGATGTAATCTATTTGTACATTTCTGAACGGGCCTGAACTTGCCACTGTTTTAATGGCAGGAGTTTGCATCCGAGGTGCAGCATTAACTTGGTTACATGCATTAACAACTACTTTAGCTTGTTCCCTGAATTTAGGATTCCACCAGGAATGAGAAAATTGATTGACCATCTTTTCTACCCCAATGTGGCCTAAAGAATGTATCCGTGTAGCTAGGTAGGGAAGTAATGATTCAGGTGCAACAAGCTTTCCCCCTGTGGTCCAGGCACCATCTGGAGCAACTATTGCTCCAGAGTTCCCAGTTTGTAGAGTCAGACTGTAGCTTACGAATTGAAGAGAAGTCCTTAGTATTACACTCTGTGTTACTAAGTAATGCAATGCTTGCTGGTGTTAAAAAACCTAGCCCTTTTTGACACTTCATCAGCAAATCTGTTGCCTTGTGCTTCAAATGTAAAAGTTTCCACTATGCGCTTTCACTTTCAAAATAGCTAGATCTGCGGGTAAATGAACAGCATCAAAAAAGACTCTGCACCAAATCAGCATTCTTAACTGGGGTACCTGCAGCTGTCAGGAAACCACGATGGCTCCACAAGTGCCCAAAGTCATGGGCCACCCCAAATGCATAGCAAGAATCTGTGTAAATGGTAGCCCTCTTACCTAATGCAAGTTTACATGCGTCAGTTAGAGCCACTAACTCAGCTTGCTGGGCTGAGCAAGAGGGAGGAAGACTACCGCTGGCTAAAGTTTGGAAGCTGGCAGTTAGCCATCATTGTGGGTTGAGCAACCATCAGTAAAAGAATAAAATCAGCGTTATCAAGAGGAGCATCTTTAAACACAGGATGAGGATTAGAAAATTCAATGCAATCATAATTGTCCCCTTCCTCACTGGCATCAGTTAATGAGGACAAAATAAGAGGAAGGGTTGTTCATAGGTGCATTCTGAATAACCACATTGGGAACTGTCAAGACTGAAAGCCAATTGCCCCATCTGGGCTGTCACTGACAAGATACGACCATTATTGAGCAATGCTGACACATAATGGGGACTTTTGACTATGACCGTTTGCTCTAGCGTTCACGGTGCAAATGTTAGCAGGGCTAGATAGGTAGCCTGTACTGCTCTTAAACATGGACCCATTCCGCATGCCACGGCATCTAATTTTGCTGAATGGTAAGCTACTATACGATGCATATCACCATGTTCCTGAGTTAGGCAGGACGTCATGAAGCCACAATCTTCATGTATAAAGATGGTAAAAGGCTTGTTTGGATCACAAAAGCTGAGAGCAGGTGCAGACACCAAGGCTGATTTTAGCTTCACAAAAGCAGTTGTGTGCTATATATATATATATATATATCATATAGTGGTTGTGAAATAGCAGTGCAACAATCCATCCAAGGTCTACAGTAATTACATAGACCTAAAAAAGTTCGCAATTTGTGCATGTTAAGGGGGATCAGAGATCCCCTATGCAAGTTTTTGGCTGGAACCCAAATGTAGACCACAAAAGACATGGTCAAGGCAAGGTATGAACTGAGAGGTAATCATGGTGAAGAGATGATCAACAAGGCCAGACACAGATAACAAGCATATGTTGGCCCATTTTGGCCGGTGGGCTTACGTTGGCCTGATGTCAGGAGTCAGTGTTAGACGGTGAATTATTGGAAAAATAAACTATAAAAAAATGTGTGATGTATAATGTGTAAATTGAATAAATTGAGAACTTAACAGTATAACAGTGGTGCAGAGGTTGGCGCAGTTACCTCACAGCTTCAGTTTGATCCCAACCTCGGACTCTGCCTGTGTGGAGTTTGCATGTCCTCCCTGTGTCTGCATGGGTTTACTCTGGGTGTTCCTCCCACAATCCAAAGGCAGGTTAACTGATTACATTAAATTGATCAATCTGAGTATGTATAGTTTCAATGTAACTTTGTGTCTGTTGATAAATATCCACTGATGCTGAAAGAAACAATAAATAAACTAATTAAACAAACAAATTTCCAAACAATAAAAAGTTGTAATACCTCTAGCAAGAAGGAGATGTGTTTGAGTTTGAAATATTTTATTGGTAACATGTACTCATTTATAAGTGAATGACATTTTTTAAATACAAATTTAATATATACTGTTTCTACAATAACTTATGGAATATGTAACAATAATATTTGATAATATTTAACTACTAACCATTTAAAATTAGACTAACATAATTCAATGGAAATGGTGTGTACAAGAACAATGTCAGACCATTATAAACCCCAATTCCAATGAAGTTGGGACATTGTGTAAAACATAAAACAGAATACAATGATTTGCAAATCCTTTTTCAAACCATATTCAATTGGATACACTGCAAAAACAAGATGTTCAAACGGATAAACTTATGTTTTTTGCAAATATTCACTCATTTTGAATTTGATGCCAGCAACACATTCCAAAACAGTTGGGACAGGGGCAACAAAAGACTGGGAAAGTTGAGGAATGCCCAAAAAAACACCCGTTTGGAACATTCCACAGGGGAACAGGTTCGTTGGAAATAGGTGAGTGTCGTGATTGAGTATAAAGGGAGCATCCCCGAAAAGCTCAGTTGTTCACAAGCAAGGATGGGGCGAGGTTCACCACAAATAGTACAACAATTGAAGAACAATGTTTTACAACATGCAGTTGCAAATAATTTAGGGACTTCATCATCTACAGTCCATAATGTCATCAAAAGATTCAGAGAATCTGGAGAAATCTCTGCAACTAAGCGGCAAGACCGAAAACCAACATTGAATGCCCGTGACCTTCGATCCCTCAGGCGCAACTGCATTAAAAACCAACATCATTCTGTAGCAGATATCACCACGTGGGTTCAGGAACACGTCACAAAACCCTTGTTAGTGAACACAGTTTGTCGCTGCATCTACGATAGCAAGTTAAAACTCTACCATGCAAAGCGAAAACCATATATCTGTAACGGGGACTCACCTGGCTTTCCGACGCTGGGGGCAGCGTTGGCTTCCTTTGCCTCAGGTTGAGACCCTGACAGTCAGCACAATCGCACAGGCTTGATGAAGGCTGTGCGATTGCATTAGTATTATCACGTGCAGATCTCATTAAGCTGCTCATTTGCTTTATGGGCGACACCCACTGACTCAGGTACTTAAGGTTCGTCCTGTGTTCAGTCGGGGTCGCACCATCCCACCATGATGGGGGTACCATCGCCCATCGCAGCCTTCACACGGCTCAGACGTGCTGCAGCGGCCGCTCGCCGGCAATCGGTATTGTTAGGGATAATGGTAACTGATTCTTCGAAGAGGATCAGTAATAGTACGGCTAGGAAGCCGGATGGTAACCGCTAGGGAAGTAGTCGCTAGAGCAGGGTCAGGAACCGCTCTTCACGTCCCCCTTGCTGCATCACGGCTCGCCGGCGCCCTCCGGGGCTTTAGACTCGCTGCTGCGGCAGCTGGAGCACTCCCTCTTATCCCCCCTTGCCGAGCCCGCTTCTTTATTTAAAGTTCTTTTCTTTGCGCTTTGTGCGGGAGGCTGTTGCCACCGCCCGCGCTGTATTTAAAGGGAACGCCTCGCTGCTCCTCAGCCCCGTTCCATGTTTTGTATTTAAAAGGGACGCTTCGCTGCTCCTCAGCCCCGTTCCATGTTTTCGCGTCTAGGTCATGCTGCGCATGCCCGGTATGGTGGCCGGTGCCGCGCACGCCGTTGTCTCTGCCGCGCGCTCGCATGTGCAGTACCGTGACACGCCGCGCCTCTGCGGGTGCCCGCGAGCTTTGCGTCACAGCGCGTCATCGCTTTCTCCTCTCTCTCTCTCTCTCAAGCTGTCAGTTTGACTTACACGCAGTCTCTGTGAGAGAGAGAGAGAGAAAGAGAAAGCGATCGCTCCTGTTTTCCCCCGCGGAGCGATTTCAAACACGTTCGCCTCACTCTTCCTTTTTGTAATAAGCACCGTTACTGGCGATCGTGTTTAAATCACCCATTCATTATTTTCTTTATTTTAAAGCTCGCGCTAGGCGGAGCTTTTCCGTTCGGGTCAAACCCCCGCTTTTTCATACAGGTCACGTGAGTCTCTGGTAGACCCATGGTTAAAGTAACAGACTCTGACGCCTGCGATCAGAGTTCGATTCCACGCTGTGCCATCGCTGGCACAGTGTTCTTTATTTTGGCACTTTCCCTTTTGCGTTTATTTACATTATTATTTCAGTTCATTACTACCATCTGGAGCTAACTGCATTTGGGTCCTAAAACCCTTTTCTTTTAGGGTTCGCCTTTTGCCATCCTGGCGAACCCGTAACAATATCAACAACACACAGAAATGCTGCCGGCTTCTCTGGGCCCAAGCTCATCTGAGATGGGCTAACGCAAAGTGCAAAAGTGTCCTGAGGTCTGACGAGTCCACATTTCAAATTAGGAACGTCATGGCCAAAGAGGAAAAGGACTGTCTGGATTGTTATGAGTGCTAAGTTCAAAAGCCAGCATCTCTGATGGCATAGGTAACTTGCACATCTGTGAAGGCACCATTAATGCTGAAAGGTACATACAGGTTTTGTATCAACACATGCTGCCATCCAAGCAATGTCTTTCCAGGGACATCCCTGCTTATTTCAGCAAGACAATGCCAGGCCACATTCTGGACATGTTACAGCAACGTTGCTTCATAGTGAAAGAGTGCGGGTACTGGACTGGCCTGCTTGCAGTCTAGACCTGGCTCCCACTGAATATGTGTGGCGCATTATGAAGGACAAAATATGACAACAGACACCCCGGACAGTTGAGCAACTGAAGTTGTACATCAAGCAAGAATGGGAAAGAATTTCACCTACAAAGCTTCAACAATTAGTGTTCTCAGTTCCCAAATGCTTAGTGTTGTTAAAAGGAAAGGTGATGTAACAGTGGTAAACATGCTCCTGTCCCAACTTTTTTGGAACGTGTTGCAGGCATCAAATTCAAAATGAGTGAATATTTGCAAAAATCAATAAAGTTTCAGTTTTAACATTAAATATCTTGTCTTTGTAGTGTCTTCAATTGAATATAGGTTGAAAAGGATTTGCAAATCCTTTTTACACAACATCCCAACTTCATTGGTATTGGGGTTGTAGACCCTTATGTTTTTTTAAGGTTTCCATAAGGTGTGCTTAAACATGTTCTCATCTTTAATGGTCTGACATTGAGTGGTAGTCAAAAGGAAAACAACATGGCAAGGTAAATGTAAACAGAGCAACTGTTAGGCTAAAGTTAGCGGCTAATGTGGCTAGGCTAACGTTACAACAAAGCAATGACTTGACTAAGGGAGAAACGTAGTCTAAACATGAACGAGAGAGAGATAAGTTAAGCGTGGTACCAGGCACCGTCAACTGATGATCCGCCAATCTCTGGCTGCGTCATTCGGGGTTTTATAGGAGAGCTGCTGATGAACGGGAATGATGAACAGTTGGAAACAGCGGGGGTGGAGCGAGGAATGAAGGGTGCAGCCAATAGATCTGCAGAGGGAAGCACAGCAAAACACAAGCACACCGCACGCTAAAACAAAAACAGAAGCACGGGGCGAAAGCCTGAAATGTAAACAAAAGCACGTGAAAAAATGAAACGAAAACAGAGCAGAACAGGCGGACCCTGACAGTGCAATGTAGTCGGCAGTGACATTGCATTAATTGCAGAACTTCTAGAAGGCAAAATTCCTCTGGAAGAACTGTGTAACCTTTTGTCCCAAATATTGTACACCATCACAACACAACTGAGCTTTATCCCAACTTGCCTTGTGTCCATTGCTGGCCAAGATATCAAGAAACGCCCTCATATCTATGTCATGCATTTCCTCATTCTCACTCAATAAAATGTCATCAACATACTGAATAATAGCAGATGACTGCAAAATGTGCTCTGCTTGAGAGAGATGTTTTCTGAGTGGTTGATGATAAATAGTGGGACTATTATGTAACCCCTGTGGCAATCATGTCCATTGATATTGTGTATTGCCAACTGTAAAAGCAAGCCATGCCTGGCTTTCTGATGCTAATGGAACTGAACAAAAGCCATTGGCCATATCAATGAAAGAGAAAACTCTGTGGGATGTGGGAATACCATCACAAATGGTAGATGACGCAGCAACCAGTGGAGTTAACTTGTCAATATAAGATGCTGTAGCAAACTAAGACTACACTTTAATTGGATTAATTTTAATTAAACTTTATTAATTAAAATTAAATAAATTTATCATTTAATTAAGAAAAGGGGCACCACCAAATCTTTAGAATAATGATTATTATTAAAATAATTATTATAAACATGAATAATTCACTGGTAGTTTTGGAGACCAGTTAAAGAGGGAACAACAACTTGATCAGTCTAGGTCTGAATAGTGAATTCAAAGTATATTTCTCGACCTTTGAATGAATGAACTCTCACACCAGGCGGCAAATTCAAAAGGTTTATAAACAAGTATATTAACTACAAACAAGGCAATACCAACAGATTATCTAATGTAATAACGAGTGTATCACAGAGTTAAAATCATAAAATGACGATGAACATGTATATATCACAGTATGGAGAACAGGGAATAATGGCAAGCGTACACATTACAGTAATAAAATCAGAAA
>JAJAGP010003853.1:0-62894 GCA_025084515.1 Ancistrus triradiatus | reverse complement strand
TATAGGGTCTGCTATTTCTGTCTCTATAGCTGTCTGGTCTAAGTCAAAGTCAGGTTTAGTTCTAAAGCGTTTTTTACAATGGAGCACTGTCTCAAAGCAGCTTTACAGTTTTTTACTATCTAGGTCGGAAGCCCTACTTGAGCAAGCCTAGTGCGATGGTGGCAAGGAAAAAGTCCAGTAATGTTATAAGGAAGAAACCTTGAGAGGACCACATCTCAAAAATGGACAAACTCCCTGGGTGGCCAATGTGTTCTGTGTAAGAATTATACTAAGCTACCTAAGTAATACATTTCCAGTATTTTTTAAGTAAAGATAAGATAAATAAAAATGAACTGTGAGAACATATTTAAAGAAACTAGAGTAATAATAGACTATGATAAACATTATACAATATTATGAAGAGTAGAATAACACAGAGAATATGGACTGTGGTAGCCTAGCGGTTAAGGTACTGGACTCTGGAACAGAAGGTCCAGGGTTCAAATCCTACCTCTGCCAAGCAGCCACTGTTGGGTCCTTGAGCAAGACCCTTAATCCAAAATTCCTTGAATTGTAAGACTGTATCAATTGTAAGTCGCTCTGGATAAGGGCGTCTGCTAAATGCTGTAAATGTAAATGTAAATGTAGAATATAAAATTATAGCGTATATATGTCAATAGTGTATAGAAATAAAATATTGAATAAAATAATGTACAGAATGTGCGTATCTGCATTATTTATTCCAGTACACGGAGTCACTTTAGGATCTCGTGTCCTCAGTAAACCTGAAGAGGGAGGAAGTTACTGCCCTGTGTAACTGGTGACAGAATAACAGCAAGAGTCTTGGCTCAGCCAACCCTACAGAACATGATAACCCTCAGAGCAAGTGGACAAAATGTCATCATTACCAACCCCTTGCTCCCTGCCCACTACAAATATGAACTCCCTCATACTGAAAGGCACTTCAATTTAATACATTTCAAAAGCACCAGACCTAACTTTTTTTAAAGATTATGTTAGGCTAATGAATGTTTAATCCTTCCAGCCATAAGTCTGGTTGTTGTATTATGATGTCCATGTTTAGGGTGCAATAAATCACACTTTCAGTGAAGTATTATACAAGACAGTACCTATTTGTGTATGTAGTAATGGTGTGCATATTACTGATGAGTTTTGTGTTAATGTTTGTGTCAGCTTGCTACAGTATGTACACAGGTACACTGAGCCAATTAACATTAATAATGTTTTTCTGTGCCTAAGTGCACTTTAATTACACATTTGAATGGTTCTGGGACTTTATAATCAGTGAAAAGGACCTGTATTCAAAGCATGGAAATATATATTTTCCATTTTCTTGTTATCTTGACAGACTTTCAATATATGCCATATGATCTAAAGTATTGTTGCAGGGTCCTTGTAGGTTGAATTCTTGTTTACTGTTTTGTACAACCAAGCAGAAAATCAGAAATAAAAACCCTTTTGTCCTACTTTCTCTCACATCTTATTTAACCACACCACCAATCACATTATTATTACTATTATTTTATCATTTGGCTTACCATATAGAAGATTTTTTTAGTTTTACAAGTACAGACTGTAGTCCATCTGTTTCTCTGCGTACTTTGTTAGTCCCCTTTACTCTGTTCTCTAACTTTCAGGACCCCACATATCAGGTTCTACTTGGGTGGTGGATCGTTCTCAGAACTGCAGTGACACTAATGTCGTGGTGGTGTGTTAGTGTGTGTTGAGCTGGTACGAGTGGATCAGATAAAGCTTTTTAAAGTTTTAAACCCTGTGTTCACTCACTGTGCACTCTATTAGACACATCTACCATATTGCTCCACCTTGTAGATGTAAAGTCAGAGACAGTAGCTCATCTGTTGTTGTACAGTGTGTGTTAGTCATCCTCTAATCCTTCATCAGTGCTCACAGGATGCTGCCTACAGGATGCTGGTGGCTGGACATTTTTTGGTTGGTGGACTATATTCAGTCCAGCAGTGACACTGAGGTGTTTAAAAACTCGGATCCACTCATACCAGTACAACCCACACTGACACACCACAACCACATCAGTGTCACTGCAGTGCTAAGAATGATCCTCCACCTAAATAGTACCTCATATATGGGGGTCCTGACCATTAGAGAACAGAGTAAAGTGGACCAGTAAGTATGTAGAGAAATAGCTGAACTACAGTCTTTAATAGAACTACAAAGTGCTTCTGCATGGTCAGCTAAACTAATAAAATGGACAGTGAATGTAGAAACAACGAGGTGTGCCTAATAAAGTGATCGGTGAGTGTATGTTCTTAATATTCTTAACATGTCTACATTTTTCTCTGTATGATCTACTTGTTTAGGTTTTTTTCCGATATACTGTAAGTAACGGTTCTAGCATTTTTTGCAGCTATGCTTTTAGGTACATTTTAACCTGTGATCAGAACCCTACAATTATGTATAATGATAATTCTTATAAATGTTATTCTCCCAATAAATCTAATGAGATTTGTAGGTCAAATCTTCACTGTATGGTTTCACTCTCAGCATAAGTGTGCTAATTAATGTCCCATGCTGCTGAGCCACTTACGGCTGCAGCCTTATTGAGATTGCTTTACTTGCACAGTATTACGCCATGAGATTGCTTTTCTCGTTCTATTTTGAGGCAGCCATTCTATATCTGTAGTTGGCATGGTCCTGGCTGGCCCATTTTGTGTCTATTTATTACAATCCTAATTTTACAGGCTGTCGTAAGAACTTTATCAGTTCCCATCTAGTTACTGTCAATCACTTGTCTTTAGGGCTCTGCAGGCAATATTCTTTCCCCCCTTTATTGCTTGGCACAATTGCTTCCTTACAAGTCCCTAACTTTTTTCTGAGGTACAGAGAAAACAATGTATGTCACACACACAGTTGCCATTTGAGATTTTTTTAATCTAATCTCATTTTAGTAGATGGCCAAGACAGAGTCTGTAATTAAAGACTTGTCCTTTACTTTCTGAGGTGAAGCCAGCCGCAAATTTTGAATTGGAGGATTCCTCTGGCAGTCAAAGACAGTCGCGTACTTATGTGATATTACAAGTGGCGCTGAAGTAAATTATGTGCAAAAGCTTAGGCCACCCTTAGGTAGATATACCATTGTTTTAGCAGTGGTATAATGACCATATATTTCTCAATCTTTTTATTGGAATACAAACAGAAAATATAAGACATACAAAAATCTGTAGGCTACAGTGGCAGTATTTAGTGTGATCTCCCCTTACACTTGAGCAATAGCAGCATCTGGCAGCTTCATTTGAATGCCAAGTTGACCCTCTTACAATCTGAAGAAGCTTGATCAGGAATGGTCTTCTTGCTACGGTAGCCGCCAAGAAAGCACTTTTTTTTTCGAAAGAGGAACTGGGTGCAAAGGCTAAGATATGCTAAAGCTCACAAAGATTGGAATAATGATCAGTGGAAAAGAGTATTATGGAGTGATGAATCCAAGGTTGAAATCTTTGGGTCCAATCATCGACAAAGGGCAGCACTTTGGCTCGGTGGGTAGCACTATAGCTTCACTCAAGAAGGTCCTGGGTTCAATCCCAGGGTGGAGTGACCTGGGTCCTTTCTCTAAGGGGTCTGTATGTCCTCCTAGTATCTGCATGGGTTTGCGCCAGGTTCTCTGGTTTCCTCTCACAGTCCAAAAAAGATGTGTTGAGGTTAACTGATACGTTTAAAACCGGCATTGACTTGCGTGTAATTATGACTAGTCTTGATGTAACCTTGTGTAATCGCTGAAACGGCCACTGGTGCTGATAGCGACGTTAAATAAACAAACAAAATTATGGCCATGATACCACTGCAAAAACACCAAATCTAATGGTGTCCTAAGATTTTAGCACAGTACTATAGCTTGAGCCAGTTTATAGCAGCACTTTAGTCCAGTGATTGCTTATAATACTACACATAATATGAAATGCTTCTGTGCAATATCAAAAATGTAGAACTGAATATTTTCATTGATTAATATTCAGTAACATAATCAACGTTGAATACTTAAAATTTAAACCAACTTCGAGTGTTTATATTACATTTTGCTCAGGTGGATGTTATTTTTGTAGATTAAAGAGGATAATAAATCATAAAATGAAGAATAAATAAACAGATCTGACATTTGTTATTGTTATTCAGTTAGAATGACGTTGGAACGAGACGGATGCCGTACAGAGCGCTACGACACTATCAGCGGTTGTGTCACTCGCCATCGGGTGATCTACACCGCGGAGGTTCCGGACAGACGCGTGACAGTATCTCTAGACATCTCCTCCTGAGTACTGTAGACAGCCCAACCCATCGGTTAACAGACTGCAGGCCCACCCCCCCCTCATTGAGTTAAGACTGCATCTGCCCACCGTTTTTCCACTCACAGCCCGAAAGGCATCTAAAATCTTATCAGTCAGTGTCATCAAAGTAATTTATAACCAATCCCTTGAAAATGTTTATCATAAATGGTGTGTGAGCCACTTTTTAATGCAGCGTTATACATCAGCCCATCTAGCTTAATATATGCAAACTCTTGGAGTGTAAGATGATTTTACTGGCCCCTCTATTTACTGAGTCCATTAAAAGTGTGGGTCATTCCAGGAAAAGCACTTTCACACCCACGCCTATAATGTATGCCTGTTAAAGCTTTTATCTTTGTGGTTCATCCTCTGCATCCCACATCGTCCCGGTGAAAGAGATGTTATTTCAAGAATGCGTTGCTCATGACTGCTCCAGACCACACACGAACATATGAAGACAAGAACAGGAGAGAGGAAGAAATAGTAAGCAGGCCAGCAGATTGCCAAGGTCAGGTGTCTCTCACTAGAATCAGCTACAGCTAGATGAAAAGAAAGCACGGAGGCTGCAAAGTAATACAAGCACGGAGTGAAGAGATCTGTGAGGCATTCGTTCTCATTCATGCTCTCAGTCCTTGGCCATTTGTTATTGCTATCATTGCTGTCACTGGATTCTGCTTCAACAGAGCAGTCGGGTTTCTGATAGAAATCAAGGAATGATTTGTGTAAGGTAATTGAACTGGACTTGGCTAAGCACTTCAGACAGCCAGACGTTTAGCTAGATGTACTTGACCTGACTTACGCTTATGATATGAATATGTAAAGTGTTCTTTTTCTCATCGGACTGCCAAGGGCATAATAGTCTAATAAGATGGGAAATGGTAAACTTACTGTATAGTATGCATCTGCTTACATGTAAGTCTGTCTTTTAATGCTAGTAAATATACAATATATTTACTGACAAATGTTTCATTCATACACGGAATGGCATCATTTGGTAAATTTACCTATAGCACTTTAATAAAAGTAGTTATTCTGTTTTTAGATAATCTGATAGATACGTATAGTTAAAATGCACCATTTAAGAACTGGTTACTACTGGAGCTTACTGTGGATTGGTGAATAGCATGTGTGCATCAAATGACTACATACATTTTCTCAACCATTATTTCATTATTTGTGCTATATTATTTAGTGTGACCTCCCCTTACACTTGAGCAATAGCAGCACCTGGTAGCTTTATCGGGATCCCAAGCTGGCCCTTCTATGGAGCTTGATCAGGAATGGTCTTTCTGGAAGGGTAACAGCCAAGAAACCACTTTTTCAGAAGGGTGAACAGGGTGAAAAGGCTAAGATATGCTGTAGCTCAGAAAGATTGAATTGAAGACCAGTGGAAAAGAGTATTATGGAGTGACGAAACCAAGTTCAATATGGGTCCAATTGTCAACAATATTTTATGGCCATGATACCATTTCTAAAACAACAAATCTAATGGTGACCCAAGACTTTAGCATTGCTTGAGGCAGTATATAGGAGCACTTTCATCCAGATTTCTTACATTAAACATTTGTTAGTGATATTTAATGACAAATGTTTAATGTGGCATAATACTGAAATGGCATCATTTGGTAAACTTACCTGTAGTACTTTAATATCAATAGTTATTCTGTTTTGTATATAGATATGTATAGTTTAAATGCACTATGTATGGTCTGAATTCTACTAAAGCCTATGGATTGGTGAATAGCCTGTGTGTAGCAAATGACTACAAAGCTTTTCTCAATCATCATCTAATTACTTGAGCTTGAGCGCTTTGGGAATTGGTTTAGTTGACAGTTCTCATGGAGTCTCATAAGTTGCACAACATGCAGATATTATATAAACTGCCCAGAGTGTCTCTCTCTAATGGGTTCAACCACCAAATGAGATCAGAATTTGGCAATACCGATGAGCTCCATAAGTGAATGAATGTTGCATTAAGAACATTGTTCTGTGAATATGCACCACCCAAAGTGCTTCCATTATTTTAACATGGATAATGATCAGTAGCAGGACACAATAAAAGTCCAAATGTGGGGAGGTTGGAGGAAATTTTACAGCACTGCACGACTACACTCTGACAGCTGTATTAGAACGAGCCTTTCTCGCTTCTATTCCCTGTCACATTATACTAATGAGACTATTACCGTAATGAGACTTTATCCAGAAATGCAATAATGAGACACAGAATTTTCATAACTCTTTATTTGTAGTCTAATTCAAATGCATTGAAGGAAGAAAAATCAAACTCTACAATACTATTATGAATGCTTCCTATTTGCAAGGTTTGGTTGAACACAATGTCAAGAAAATACTGAAAATGACTTTATTGATAATGACCGTAGATAGTAAATGACACTCTTAAGATTATAATCATATAGTAAAATAGTAATTATTAGTTTAGAGTTATCTTAAGCAAGAAATGAAAAAAGAAAGCAATGATCCAAAGCTGTTGCATAATACATAACTAAAATGCCTCTGATCATAGGTTACAGATTGCTATGGGAATACTGCACGGTGACCAAAACATGAAGATGCTTTTAATACTACCACTAGGAGCTGCAATAGCGAGCTAACAGTCTCAGGGAAAGGAGTCTACACTACCACGATTCTTCATGTGAGGACGGACTGGCACCAGCAACTAATTCAGAGAAAGCTCTCAACTTAGGTCTACTTGACATGAACTTAAGTAACCTAATACTGATACACATGATACTTTAAACAGAAGTCTAAGTAAATCAACAGAGCCAACTCTCCTGTCCTGAATTAGCCCCTTAATCTTCCAGACTATAATTGAGTTATTATTTTATAAAGCCTATCGTTTACTACTTACAATTGATAGGAAAAGTGTGTAATTATGAAAGTGAGGAGTGTACGAATAAACAGTGCATCTTATGTTATTAAGGAGTTACCTTTCGGTATGTTATTCAACAGGACATCATTTAGTAGTGGGAGTGATATTTTAGAATTGGGTTCCGATTCTGTACTTTTTATTTCGGCGCTGGAAATCTTGAAATTCTATAGCCTACAGGGATAAAGTCTGATTATTGGAGTTAGTCCCCATTTCAGCATTAAAGTACTTGGACAGCGTCGAAGCTGCTGTACGAGATTTACAAGACAACCAACCACCCCACCCCCACAGAGTCGTACCTGACTTTTGGCAAGACATATATCATCCAGCAGCGTTCGTACTCCTAATCATATATTACAATACAGTCCACACCATCCATCAAGGCTGACAGTTCCAGTCGACGATCTGCCGCTTCTGATGATCAGGACTACTCCTTGGTTCAGTGCTGGCAGCTTAATTGATCAAAAGGATGGAAGATCTACACAATCCTCACACAACCTTATAAACGGTGAGAAGTCTATTCTCCTGAAACACGGATCCATTGTTTCCAATGGGCTCCTCCCTCCTGAAGCTGAAGAAGCCTTAGCACAAGTCATGCGTATAGATGTGAATCTGTAAGTCTAGTTCCCCGTAGTATATAACGATAGGAATGCACTGGGCGTATTTACAGAATCAGTTTAGAGGCATTAGCACCTAGTCAATCAAGAAACGGCCACCGATTCCAACAGGTGATCTCCGCGCGTCTGGCTCGTATGTCTCGTTATTTCCGAGCACTCTTTCTCTTCCCTGTCAGAAGACGCGTTCGCAGACCTTTTAGCGCTCTGGTCGCTCTTCTGCACCGCTGTGGGTCTCTCCATTACGCAGTGCCTGTGCGCCGGCTTCCCTCCTCGCGCCGGCTTGGGGCGGCAGCTGTCTCGCTCGAATTCCTCCTGCGCTTTCTGAATCTTGCGCTTCCTCATTCTGTTCTTGTGCAGGTGAAAGGTGAAGAGGGAAACCAAGATGGTCCCAGTGATCATCCCCACAAGCACTAGGAGAACCACCGTGGACGAAAACGAGCGAAAAAGAGGATCTGCCGGGTCGGCACATGTGCCGTTAAGGCGCGCTGTGCCATTCGAGGTGCACGGTGGAATCGAAAGCGCCAGACTTTCCGAGGTCCTGGAGCTCATTTAGTCCGTTATTCCAAACACTGTTGAGGTGAGGATGGCTGATGGCGAATTTCTACCTCCTGCGCGTCGCCGGTGCTTCTATATTGTGCTCATTCCTGTTGATCCCTCGGGAATCAGCCTAAAATAGATCCGGGAAAGAATCAAGCGTGAGTGGCAATGCGTAAAAGAAAGCTATACAGTTACATTCTGACATCTCATCTTAACGTCTCCAAAATCTTAACGCGTGGAGGAAAAAAAGACAAAAACAGTTGGGATGGGTCCAGTAAAACCTCTACACAGCTCCTGAACTTCGGTGTATATAGGCTACTGTATATTGAGGCTAAAACGAACAATGATCCCCAGCAGGCCCGATCACGCATCTCCAGATTGCTGTAATATTTAATAATGCCCGTATAGTTCATCTCTACTATGATTTTATCTATATTCCAAACGACCCCGGATTCGGTGCACATGCGACTTACTTGGTAACTGCGGCATTCCTTTACAAGGCAGCCACAAAATAATACTACTAATAAAAAACACGGGATTCCCAATACGCCATTCTGACGGAAAACATCCAAATATATGCAATGTATGACTTAATAAAAATGCTAAAATTACCTGTCCCAAGTGTAGGAATAGAGCCGACCTGAGGAGAACACTGGCCGCGGCTGCAAACTGTGAGATGGAAAAAGGTAGCAGAATCCAGCCAATCCCTCACAGATCGCGATGACGTATAGATAACCCCAAAAGGGCACAGCATCCAGCAAGCTCATTCATACATATGTCTACAGGCGTCCAGTCGATGTATCGGTCGGATCTGCACTGTAAAGCTGCTAACAGGCGGGAGAGATGAAGACGCGCCACGCTTTTGTTCCCACTCGTGTCACGGAAAGCTGCTCCCTTTCCGTCCCATCAGCTGAGTCTGCGAGAACTTACAATCACAGCATCAGGAGACGTTTCCCCCCAGATTTTAGTGCGATTGATTTCTGCTTTGCCTGTAATTGACTTCTTTAACGCAGTCTCTGGGAACTGTCCAGTGCTGAAGCTATAAATAAAGACCGTCCCTCTTTAAAACTGTGATCCAGGCACTCGTGCTGAATTAAAAGGCACTATTAGTTTGAATAATATCTTGTTCTTGCTCCTGAAAATGACAGCTGTTTTGTTCAAAATGGCTGAAAGTGGGAAATGCAGGCGTGTGGACCTAAGCACAGCATGCATGAACATGTTTGTTAATAAAAAATGCATCTAAGCATCTATGCCTTTGCAGTTTTGTGCTGATCATATCTACAACTTCCCCACCAAAACATCATTCCAGGAGTCTCCTTGGGATCCATGTGTATTCATGGCCCTTAGAATCATCTCCACCTTCCCCTATCCTATAATATACTCTCACCAATCGTTTTATTAGGTACACCATTAGGTACACCTCCTTGTTTCTACACTCATCACGCATTTGTATTAGTTACATATTAAAGCACTTTGTAGTTCTACAATTACAGACTGTAGTCCATCTGATTCAAGTACTATTTGCGTAGTGGATCATTCTCAGCACTGCAGTGACACTGATGTGTTGTTGTTGTGTTAGTGTGTGAATTGCTGGTATGAGTGGCTCAGATACAGCAGTGCTGCTGAAGCTTTTAAACACTGTGTTCCCTCACTGTCACTTTATTGGCCACATCAAACATATTGCTCCACCTTGTAGATGTAAATTCAGAGACAGTAGCTCATCTGATGCTGCACAGTTTGTGTTAGTCATCCTCTAATCCTTCATCAGTGCTCACAGGATGCTGGAGACTGGATGTTGGTGGTTGGACATTTTTGGTTGGTGGACTCTGAGGTATTTAAAAACTCTAACAGCAGTGCTGTATCTGATCCACTCATACCAGCACAACACACACTAACTAACACAATGCCACAACATCAGTGTCACTGCAGTGCTGAGAATGATCCACCACCCAAATAGTATGTGATCTGTGGGGGTTCTGACCATTACAGAACAGAGTAAAGGGGACTAACAAAGTATGTAGAGAAACAGATCAACCACAGTCTGTAATTGTAGATCTACAAAGTGCTTCTGTATGGTAAATAGAGCTGATAAAATTGACAATTATTGCAGAAACAAGGAGGTGTATGTAATAGTGATCAGTGTCCTTTTCTCTTTTTGAGACCTCTTTACTACTGGCCAGTAAATGATCCAGTTTAACAAAGAAGTCAACATGAAAGCTTCTTGCTACGTTTTGCAACGTGTGAGAACATTTTGTGTACTTATGCACACAAATCCATGCTGGGCCAGTTAACATTACTGCCATGTACTGCATTCAATACAGCATTGGATCAGAAAATATGGCAAAGCAAATTCAACACCATTCCAGTTCATCCATAATAGTCAGTATAAGAATAATGCTCCTTTCTCCTATGTATAATAATAATGCAATAATAATGCTCCTACTCAGCCCCCCCCTACACACAGAGTAACAATAATGAATCCTCTAAGCATAGTTCTGTTAAACTAAACTAAGATAAAAATTCTAACTGTAATATGCAGTTAATTAATGAAAATTACACTCGCCCATTTCATGAAATATGGCAATTGATTTGGAAAATATGTAAAATGTAATCCAAATCAGATCCAGTCTATCACGTCATTATGACTCTGATACAGATCTGCATCAGATCAGAATGTACTCTAAATGCAGTTAGTTTATTAGCATCACACTCAGTGTGCTCTGGCATTAAACACAGCAATGGACTGGAAAACATGTCAAATCCAATCCAAAGCCAATCCAGTGTATCAGGTCAGTACTGACCGTGAGCCGTATAAGTTACAGATCATGCTTCCCTATTTAGCCTGTAGCAACACCCTCCACCTACCCTGTAATCTTAATCAGTGATATAAGTGCACAAGCCTTTTCCCTTCTTTAAAAACAATCTTGGAACTCTGATTTACACTTCACTTCCCATCCACTTTCCACCTCAGCAATGCCAAATTTGTATGCATTGAAAAGCTTCCGCACACCCACCCTGTCTACAAAGCTGAACTCCTAAACTCTGTCTTCCAAAAAGCCATCAGGTACTGATGACTTCAGGGTCTCGAGGCCAATGGAAAAGTGCTGGCTGACCATTTGCACTGATGAGCTCCTCGGCTCGTACTGTCAATATCTAAAGATTGATCTCACCACTGCTAAATTTAGACCATTTCTTGCACCAGAGCTGCTTGTAACAGCTTGTTACAGTGACTGCATTTGCATTCATTTCACTAAGAAAACTATGCTGTCTATTTTATCAGTACAGAATGTTGTTTTGAAATATCTACCCACTTTTAGGATACATTCTTGTGAATGTTGCAATTGTTGGCTGATGCAGATAGGATTAAATTTCTTTCTTTCAGAGTTCTTCTCTGAAATTAAGGAAAAGAAGTGTAGTCTTAAGCTCAAGAGATATTGTTTATGCATTAATAAGACACTGATAAGACATGTACTTTCTCAAAGCCTATGGGATGCACACCTATGGGATTCAGTGGCCAAAAATGCGGGAAAACAAACAATAGGCTGAGTTCCAAAATGGTGTCTGGCAACAAAAAGGAATTCAAAATGGCACCTAGAAAGAATCAGATGAATAAAATGTAACTAAGAAGCAAGCCAAGCCACTGACTCTCCCAAACGCAAATAAATGTCATTTTCCCCTTTCTTTTCACAGATACAACCTACAAGTGTATTTCTTTCCTCCAGAATATATTTATATGAGGTATTTTTCAGCCCTCTTCAGATCACAATTTAACTCATTATTTAATGCTTGTTTGGGTATAACTTTATGCACCATTCTCTTCCTCCATAATCTCCTTCAGTTTCACTTCTTAACCTTTGTAACCTTTCAGGGTGCTCCACTACTTTGGTCCTTTAAGCTCTATCTTTTGGACTTTCAGTTTTCCTCCCTCTTTAGTTCTCTAAACTATCTCTTCCGCTGTTTTTCTCAGTCTTCTCTTTAGCATTCATTAACATTCATTGCTTTCTATCTTCTCTCTTTAGGATTCATTAACATTCATTGCTTTCTTTCTTTCTTTTCTCTCTAGGATTCATTAGCATTTATTGCTTACTTTCTTTTCTTTTCAAGATAATCTCTCCCACACAGACACACAATGCCCCAGGGCTACCCTTGTACAAAAGGTGGAGCAGTGAACAATAGCACTGACCACTCTTTTATACACTACCCTACAGGTGTAAGAAGTTGGGGGCTGATTAGCCCACAATGCATTCTGGGAAGTGTAGTTTCCACAAGCGTAACAAGCCAGCTTACATGATAGTCCGGTGCTGGCTTGAAAAGCAGCATGCACACCTGCTGTCCCTGTGGTGTGGTGTCAGCAGTGCCATGTGGCCCCTGACAGTCTGTGCCTGAATTCTTTGTAATTCATGCAAACTCACCTGCATCTGTTGGAGTTTATGTGGTGATGAGGGCTTGGAAATAATAAGAATCTAAACCTTTAATCCAATTTCCTTAGAAGTAAATATGTTTAATATCAGGGTAAGTGTTGGTGTTTATGATGTATTTGAAATTAAACAGCCATTAGTCAGTTAATTTACATTTACTTTTACGTTTACAGCATTTAGCAGATGCCCTTATACAGAGCAACGTACTGAAGTGCTTTGTATTCATCTTAGTAGACATTACCTCATGGTAGTACAAATAAGCAATAACCAAAGAACACAATCCAACTAGTTAATGGGCCTATGAGCTTTAAAATCAAAGCATGCTATATAGGAATAATTTGTACTCTACAGTATGAAGGAATGTAACACGGAACATGTTTAACTGCTAAAGAACAGAATAGGATCGATGTTAGGCCATTTTTATTCTAAGGAGCTGATAAAATCTGCAGATAGCACAAAGTGTGGCATGTCAAAAAGGGGGCAAAGAACAGAAGGTAATGACGGGAGAAACCCAAATAAAAGGACTCATAAATAAATGACAGTGAAATGTAGTTAATCATCAGTGGCATGAAAGCAGGAAAACCAGTGGTGACAGTGGAAGAAGAGAAGAGAGTTACTGGGACTGTCAGGATGTATATAGGGTGAGGTACAGATGACATTTTGTCTGACAAATCCACTAAAGAAAGCTGGGAGAACTAAAGAAAGAAAACAATTTAATGTAAATGTCATGACAGAATCATAGAAGCATGGAACCAGACAGTCTAGCAGGGATGGCATGGAGAGAAGCAAATAAAGGCAAAAGTTTAAAGGAAGAGGGAGAAGCAAGATAAGGACCATTCACCCAATCATGAGGAGAGATGAAAGGGAGAATGGTGAGTGAATTGAAAACAAGAGAGCAGAGCGAGGAGGACACAGGAAATAAAACAGACTCAATCTGACAGCAGTGTGACCAGAGGAGATGGGATCTGGGACTGGGAGAAGGAATGTACAGGAAGAAGAACAGAGAGGAAAGCAAGCAAAATGTACTACAGGCTGCATGAAAGAAAAGCAGGCTGAAACACAGTATAGGGCTGATGAAAATGAACTGAATGTGGGTAAGGTAAAGGGATGCAAAAAAGGTCTTGATGGGTAGGGCGTGTGGCTAAGATTATATTGCTCTTTTAGGAAAGTAATATGAAACAAAGTGATACAAATAACTGCATAGTGGACAGAAAATAAAAAAATCAGTATGACTGAGAGAAAGAAGCAACCTAATAAAAAGAAGCAGCACCATAAAGCTTTTGGAAAGGGCAGGAGTAAATGTGAGATACAGTCTACAGTAAAGTTTTTATGGCAATATTAAAGATGAAAAATTAGCCATGGTCTCAGAGCATGATCTGCATGAACTGAATTCAAATATGCAATCACTCCAATAATGTCACTTGTTCCTGTCAGGCACAGCAGAGGCGGAGACGAATGCACATTTGCTGTTAAATGATTAACAAGCAAGGAGCAGGCAGTACACAGGGTCAAGTTCACAAATACAGATCCAAAACCAGGCAGGCGAGCAGAAACAGAAAAGAGCTAACTCTATAACAAAAGTGAGACTTCACAAAGAACAAGAGTTTGTGAGTTTATTTAGTTTATTTAACGTCACTCTTTAGTATCAAAAGCCATTCAACAACAGACACGTGGTTACATTAACATTGAAACTAGTCATATACATACACTCAGAATGGGGTCAATTTAGGGGAGTCAATTAACCACATTCATGGCTTTGGACTGTGGGAGGAATCCAGAGTACACAGAGTAAACCCATGCAGACACAGGGAGGATATGCAGACTTCACACAGAAAGGACCCAGGCCACTCTGCCCTGGAATTGAACCCAGGACCTTCAAGTTGTGAGGCGACCCACCAGGCCGCTGTGCCGCCCACAATGAACCACACTGAAAGACTTGCTTAATCAGGAAACAGACTACAGCTGTTCACTATTTAACAGCCATCTTATCAACATCCATTTGCTTTAATGGTCGAGGTCTTGACAAATAAGACAGATTATAATATGAAATAAAAATCTGTCTTTTAACACTTTGGTCAAATTAAAAAGGTTTATCAAGTGTATTTGTACTGCTATAAATATTATTTATTTCATACTTTGATGTTTTGTTTACAAATTTTAAAAATGAAATTTAAGTTGCGCACAGATACTTTTAGGTGTTGGAATTCTCTGTCAAGGAGATACGTGAAATAGAAACGTTGTACTCTTCTTAACACTACAAGCACCATGCCAGCTACACATACACAGAAGTGCCGAGTGCTGGTCAGTTGACCGCTGTGACTTCCTACTAGTAATGCTGTGCTAGTTTTACCTACTATTTAAAAGGTGATACCACGGTGTTGTGTGTTTCCTGGAGTGATATGTATAACAGTTTAAGCTTCTCACTCATGTTTTCAGCAGTGTCTATGACACATTTACCTATCTTTGGACATAGTGCCCAAAATAGAGCACAATAGAGCATAGATCATAAAATAAGCATAACACAATAAAAACTGGACTATAGGGTGGACCCTAATATATCATTACAGCAATCAGACTTTTTTTTTTTTGCTTTATTGGATGGAGATCTGTGTGGAGGCCATTTGAGTACAGTGAGCTCATTGTATTGTTCAAGAAACTAGTTTGACATGATCTGAACTTTGTGACATGATGTGTAGAAGATGGCACACTGTGATCATACAGGGTTTGGACATGGTCAGCAACAATACTCAGTTAGATTGTGGTGTTTAACCAATGCTCAACTGGTATTAAGGGGTCTCAAGTGTGACAAAAAGTTACACTACTAAGCCACCAGCAGCAGCCTGAACAGTTGATACAAGCCAGGATGGATCCATGCTTTCACATTGTTTACACAAATTCTGACTCTACCTGAATGTGTGAATATTGTAGCAGAAATCGAGAGACTCGTCAGACCGAGAAACATTTTCCTAATCTTTTATTGTCCAAATTTGGTGTACCTATGTGAATTGTAGCCTCAGCTCTCTGTTATTAGCTCACAGGAATGGCACCCGGTATGGTCTTCTGCACTATAGTCCATCTGCTTGTTGTTGTTGTGCATTCAGAGATGCATAACTCGGTTGTAATGAGTGAGTTATTGCTGCCTTTCTTTGAGCTTTATCAGCTCAAACCAGTCTGGCCATTATTCTCTGACCTCTGGCATAAACAAGGCACTTTTGCCCAAAGAACTGCTGCTCACTTTGATATTTTCTCTTCTTCAGACCATTTTCCATAAATCCTAGAGATGACTGCATATAAAAATCTGGTAGATCAGCAGTTTCTGAAATACTCAGACTGGCCCATCACCAACAACTATGCTACGTTCAAAGTCACTTAAATCACCTTTCTTCCCCATTCTGATGCTCAGGTTTAACTTGAGCAGGTCATCTTGACCATATCTATATGCCTAAATGCATTGGATTGCTGCCATGTGATTGGCTGATTAGGTATAGTGGTGCTTGAAAGTTTGTGAACCCTTTGGAATTTTTTATATTTTGCCATAAATATGACCTAAAACATCATCAGATTTCAGAAGTCCTAAAAGTAGATAAAGAGAACCTAGTTAAGCAAATGAGACAAAATATTATACTTGGTCATTTATTTATTGAGGAAAATGATCCAATATTACATATTAGTGAGGGGCAAAAGTATGTGAACCTTTGCTTTCAGTATCTGGTGTGACCCCCCCGGACAGTGTGTTTAAGCACCACTGTACTTGCATTGATGAGATGTTGAACAGGTGTATCTAATAAAGTGGCTGGTGAGTGTAAGTATTTGACTAGAGCTTGTGTTATTGGATAATGACAGGATAAGTCGTATTCAAAAATATATAATTAAAGCAGTCACTCAGTGTACTGCTGGCTTCAATGCATGGACGTACAAAAGCTGTACAAAAATCCTACAACCTGGCAGACAGCAGGATAAAAATGAAGACTGATACAGCTTTTGTAGATCAACACACATCACCTCCAGCTGACTAACAGCTGATGATGCATTTGCTACCAAAATAGGGCCATTACAAATTGTCATGGTTACAATGTAGTTCAAGCTCATCTGTTAGATAAGCCTACCGTAGTGGTGTAATTAGGGTTTGATGAATGTAAATGGCAAGTCTGTAAATGCATCGTTAAAAGTTTATAAATAGCGGAGCAGTGGTGCAAATTCTGGCTTTTTCAATGGCTTACACTCTTTTATCAATCATACTGTAGGATTAGGTTTTAAAACCCTGTGCCTTGTTTTCAAACTTGCATGACATACATCAAACAGCCCAAACATTAAAACCACCTGGTCTGTAATGATGTTTTAGTTGGTGTTACACATGAAATTTATGTCCAGATGAATGCCTGGACCCAGCAAAACATTACCCAGGGCAACACACTCCCTCCATTGGCTTGTCTTCTTCACACAGTGCATCCAGGGGCCATAATTTCCCCAGGTAAATGGTGCAAATGTACTCGACGTGATGGAAAAGCAAACGAGACTCCTGAGATCAGATGACTTCCATTGCCAGAAGGTCACTTTTGATGATGGACAGGGGTTAGCATGGGAATCACTCTGATGGCCCATGACTATACAGGCCCATAGCAGGTGGCACTGCACTGTGTCTCGTAACACATTTCTCCCATAATCAGCATGAAACATTTACTTGACTTGTACCACAGTAGCTGTTCTGTCCATTCAGTCTGGGATAGGATTAGTTGCTCTTGTGCCTTGATGATCCTTGGGTGCAAACATGCTGTTGCTGGTTTGTGATTTGTCCCTCAACTGACCACTCACCACTGCTCATCAGGAGCCCTGCCTCTAGCCTTGTTGTTAAGTAGATGCTTTATCCCAGTCACCTAGCCATAACGATTTACACAAGTCAAACATCATGCTGTTCTAAAATAAGCTTTTCTAACATAAGTAGCCTTAGCACAATGATTCCCCGTTTCTTACATGTGCAATGCTGAATGTCAGGTCATTGAATATCTTGTCTTTTATTGTAGGTGAGCTAGCTGACAATTGTGCACTTGTCTTTTTATCTGACAGAGACATGGCTAGATTGTAATGCCAGTAGTGTGTTAAATGAAATGTGTCCTTCTCGCTTCAATTATTTGTTTCTAGAATAAATTGGAGGGGTGGCCGTGTCGTGTGCCTGTATAGAGACACTCTTTGTCCCACAAGGTCCCTGAGTGCCAACCAGCATGTAAAGAATCTTGTAGTACTTTTTGATCTCAGTTTGTAAGTCAGCAATTTTTTTATAGCGTTTCGCAATACTACGTGACCTGCACTCTATTTGTAAATAACTCTTAGTACCTGGAGGAACTAGTGACACAGAGGAAATCCCAAATTCCACACAGAGAGTAACCAGAGGTAATGACTGAACTACTGTATGTTGAACCAACACTAACTGTAGCACCACCTTCTGTGTTGCTGTACACTGAACAATCTAGACACGTCACTGTAATAATGACACTATTCTGTATGAAACTATTAACACTTATCACTCTGCCATCAATACAAGTGTGAAATTACAATTGAATGACATACATTTTTACAGATGTACATTCAAGTGGTCCATGTTGATCATAACTACCACAGTCTTCATTTCTCTCGTGTACCTATAACTGAAATAATAAATGCCAGTCACCTGGCAGCAATTTAGTGCATATAGGTATGTAGCAATGGTCAAGACGACCTGCTGAAGTTGAAATTGAGCATCAGAATGAAAACAAAAGGCCTTGTTGATGCAGGACATCAGACGAGAATGGTCAGACTGGTTCAAGCTGATAAAAAAGCAACAGTAACTCAAGCAACCACTTGTTACAACCGAGGTATGCAGAAGAGCATCTATGAACACAGCACGTCAAACCTTGAAGAAGATGGGCTACAACAGCAGAAAATCACACCAGGTGCCACTCCTGTGAGCTGAGAACAGGCAACTGAGACTACAATTGATATATGCTCCCCAAATTTCGCAAAAGAAGACTGTAAAAAAAAGTAGCCTGGTCTGAATGGACTTTTTTGCTGCAACATTCACATGACAGGGTCATTATTTGGCATAAACAACCTGCCTTGTATCAACATGCAATGAAGGCTGCTGGTGGTGGTGTAATGTTGTGGGGGAAATTGTCTTGGTACATCATTTCTTGGCACACCTTAATAACATTTTAGCATTATTTAAATGCCACAGCCTACTTTAATATTGCTGCTGATCGTGAACATCAATTTATGACCACAGTGTACCCATCTTCTGATTGCTACTTCTAACAGGATAACGTTACAAAGCTCAAATCATCTTAAACTGGTTTCTTGAATGTGACACTGTGCTCAAATGCCCTCCACAGTCACCAGATCTCAATTCAATAGAGCACATTTGGGATGTGGTGCAACAAGAGATTCGCCTCATGGATGTGCAGCTAACAAATCTGCAGCAACTGCATGATGCTATCATGTTAATAGGGACCCACATCTATGAGGAATGTTTCCAACACCTTGTTGAACCTAAGCCATGAATAATTAAGGCAGGATTTACTACTAAGTTGTATCTCATAATGTCTGCAGTGAGTGGGTGCTTTCTGTCATTTTCTCATTGTCTTCAGTTACTGTTAGTCGTGTTATTCCGGGCACGTTCTTGTAAAGTGTTTTCACATATGCGTCTAAATGTGGACTACTTTAATTCCTTGTGTGGCACTCTGCTGATTGTGAATTTTAATTTTCACCCAGCTACAGTGGTGCTTGAAAGTTTGTGAACCCTCTAGAATGTTCTATATTTCTGCATAAATATGACCTAAAATATCATCAGATTTTCACACTACCCCTAAAAGTAGATAAAGAGAACTCAGTTAAACAAATGAGACAAAAATATTATACTTGGTAATATATTTATTGAATAAAATGATCCAATATTACATATTAGTGAGTGACAAAAGTATGTGAACCTTTGCTTTCAGTATCTGGTGTGACCCCCCTGTGCAGCAATAACTGCAACTAAACGTTTCCTGTAACTGTTGATCAGTCCTGCACACCGGCTTGGAGGAATTTTAGCCCATTCCTCTGTACAGAACACCTTCAACTCTGGGATGTTGGTGGTTTCCCTCACATTAACTGCTCACTTCAGGTCCTTTCACAACATTTCGATTGGATTAAGGTCAGGACTTTGACTTGGCCATTTCCAAACCATTAACTTTATTCTTCTTTAACCATTCTTTGGTAGAATGACTTGTGTGCCTAGGGTAGTTGTCTTGCTGCATGACCCACCTTCTCTTGAGATTCAGTTCATGGACAGATGTCCTGACATTTTCCTTTAGAATTCTCTGATATAATTCAGAATTCATTGTTCCATCAATGATGGCAAGTCGTTCTGGCCCAGATGCAGCAAAACAGGCCCAAACCATGATACTACCACCATGTTTCACAGATGGGATAAGGTTCTTATGCTGGAATGCAGTCTTGTCCTTTGTCCAAACATAACGCTTTTCTATTAAACCAAAAAGTTCTATTTTGGTCTCATCCGTCCACAAAACATTCTTCCAATAGCCTTCTGGCTTGTCCATGTGATCTTTAGCAAACTGCAGATGAGGAGCAATGTTCTTTTTGGAGAGCAGTGGCTTTCTCCTTGCAACCCTGCCATGCACACCATTGTTGTTTAGTGTTCTTCTGATGGTGGACTTATGAACATTAACATTAGCCAATGTGCGAGAGGCCTTCAGATGCTTAGAAGTTACCCTGGGGCCCTTTGTGACCTCGCCAACTACTACATGCCTTGTTCTTGGAGTAATCTTTGTTGGTCGACCACTCCTGGGGAGGGTAACAATGGTCTTGAATTTCCTCCATTTGTACACAATCTGTCTGAATGTGGATTGGTGGAGTCCAAACTATTTAGAGATGGTTTTGTAACCTTTTCCAGCCTGGTGAGCATCAACAACTCTTTTTCTGAGGTCCTCAAAAATCTCCTTTGTTCATGCCATGGTACACTTCCACAAAGATGTGTTGTGAAGAGCAGACTTTGATAGATCCCCGTTCTTTAAATAAAGCAGGGTGCCCACTCACACCTGACTGTCATCCCACTGATTGAAAACACCCGACTTTAATTTCACCTTCAAATTAACTGCTAATCCTAGAGGTTCACATACTTTTCCCACTCACTAATATGTATTATTGGACAATTTTCCTCAATAAATAAATGACCAAGTATAATATTTTTGTCTCATTTGTATACCTGGGTTCTCTTTATCTACTTTTAGGACTTGGGTGAAAATCTGATGATGCTTTAGGTCATATTTATGCAGAAATATAGACAATTCTAAAGGGTTCACAAACTTTCAAGCACCACTATTGTGTGTGAAAGGTCCTCCGTTTTAGCTATATTAGGTTGTACTACTTTTAACACCAGCAACAACATTTGTTATACTATGGAATAGTTGTCTGAGAATTTTATAGAAACAACTGTTTTTGACACTTTTTTATGTAATTCATTAGAGAAAATGCATTATATCTTGTTGTTATAATTAAATAATTGTAGTATTCACAGCAATTTATTTGGAATTATATAATCTAATTTAAGGTCTATTACCATATTACCAGTAGAATACTGTGTTAAGATTTGAGACGGTCAAAGTTTAGCCCAAGGACACTTTAACAAAAAATTTAGTATGATGGAATTCGATAGTTTTAATCAGTGAGAAAGCATCTGTAAAGTTTGCAATAAAGATTTTAATTAATACAATGGTATGCTGAAGAGCAGTTTTACTATGATTTTACTACATTTACTATTTCTATTGACTTACTTATGATAATAAGATAAATCAATGAGAAAAACATCAAAGGTTTACCTTATAAAATACTGAGTAAACTTGTGTAGACTTGTAGACATGGTATCAACCAGATGGAATCAAATTTGGAGTCAAACCCCTTTGCCAAGCTCATACAAATAGTCTTATTAAAGGACTTGTTTGCTTACTATTGCTCAGTGTTGTGAGGTTGTTAGGCTGTACTTTTTACCCTAGGAACTGGCTCTGCAGTCTGAATTCTGTATTTATGTTTTATTTGAGCCATTGTCCAAAAGAGCATCCAGTACATGGTATTCAGTAAAGCTTTAGGCTATTTTGAGCACCTCTCAAATCATTGTGTTGACCGCCTTAGTCACCCTGACAAAATCTGCAATAATCAAGGCAGCACACAGGCATATAACATTCCTGGCTTTCTTCAAAGCTATTGTCTTTGCAGTCTGGTGTGCTTTATCTGGCAGAAAAATCAGCCTATGGCCCACGATGAGCTCCGCCTGGAAAAACAGATCTGTGTATTTCCATAGAAACAGACAAATGAGCTCTATGTTTTTCACCCCTATTGGAAGCTTTTTTTTCTCATCGGCCAGGAAAAGGCCAGTACAGAACATGTGCTATGAGCTGAAAATACCTTTTAAATATTAATGAATGCCACAACTAATTACACACATTTACCTCTAATTTGTCTTTTATAAAGCATTCTTGTCATATTGGTTTTCTGCTTTCATTGATCTGAGAAATTGGATGCAAACATCAGTTGGTGTTCGCGCTCATAACCAATTTATATTACATAAATGAGAATCAAATATTAATTACTGCCAGTAAAGTCTAGAATGCATAGAGGTTATGTGGGTTACTTCACTGAATGCATGCATGCATGTTTCTTTGTGTGTGTGTGTGTGTGTGTGTGTGTGAGTGAGTGGTAGGCTCTTAGAGACCCTGTCAATAGGCTGAGTCAGGCAAGTTCAGCTCATTAAGCCTGGTCAATCCCTCATACTGATTAAGACTGGAGGGAAATCAGGTATGCTGACCCATGAAAGACAGAACTCTTAATAACGTCATTATGCTGCTGGTTACAGATTCACAAGCATGAAATAGAATCAAAAGATTTGTTTAACAAAAGTTAATATTTATAGTTTTCAGAACACAACAGATAACCAGTGATAGATAGATATGGAACATGTAATAACGCCAGAAATGGACAACATGAAGAAGTATTAAGAACACTCCATTAAGCATACAGCCATGCAATGTTTGTCAAATTTCAGTACATTTTAATAACTTAGTTCATCATAAAAAATATATGAGTAAATATGAATACATCTGCTGAAACACAACTTATGGGCGTTCAGCAGCTTGGGAACTGCATAGAATCAAAAGATCGTAACTCACACGAACCTGGCAGTGCTAACGTTATATTGTTACCATGGTGAATTCTCACTCCACTTTTCTAACAATGATCTGCAACTGAGAGATTTTGTGGAGACATTGTAGAGGATGATGGGTAACAGCCAGATTAATTAGACTGAGGAAAGGATCGTCACAACTTTTGTAAATTATTACAATATTTTTCAGCATGGATTCATACCTTAGAACAGATTTTGAGCTTTTAATTGTTTTGATTGCTTTATGCTGTTCCACTGTGCTTGCTTCAACCGGGTTCTATGTACATCCGCTATGCCTTTCTTAGCTTGTGCATGTTTCAGTCTGAGTTGTCTATGTTGAGCATTTGCTTTGGTTTATGCTCTAGCTTTATTTTTCAATTCCACTCTCTAACTCATCAGTCAATAAAAACCTTTCACAGGACCACTATTGTAAAGGTATTACTTGGGCAGTGGACCATTCTCAGCACACATTAATACATGAGTGCATCAATACCTATAGGGAATTTTGAACACTTACTTGTGAGAATAATCCTGTAGCCAAAGTATCCACAATATGATGGGCTGGATTCACTGAGTTTATTAGGAACACCTCTGCACCTACCCATCCATGCAATTATCTAATTGGCCGATTGTGCTCCAGCAGTGCAACCCATGAATCGTATAGACACAGGCTAGCAGCTTCAAGTAATGTTCACATCAACCATTAGAATGGGGCAAGATGTGGTCTCAGTGATTTTGATTGTGGAAGGATTGTTGGTGCCAGGTCGGCTGGTTTTCTGCTACTGTTGTCCTGAGATTTTCACACACAACTGTCTCAAGAGTTTACTCAGAAAGGTGCAATAATGAAAAAAAAACCCTCAAGTGAGCAGAAGTTATGGAAACAGATTGTTAAGAGGTTGTTGGAGAATGGGCAGGCTGGTGTAAGCTGAAAGGAAGAATACAGTAACTCAGACAATCACTCTGTACAATTACAGTCAGCAGAAAAGGCTCTCAGAATGCACATCACTTTGCACCTTGAAACGAAATGGCTACAACAGCAGAAGATCATGGTGGGTTCCTCTTCTGTCAGTCCTGAATAGAAAGCTGAGACAGGAAAGTGTACTTTTTGCTGCCATTACAGAAGTGTAAATGACCTTTGCTAAGGGCACTGACACAACCCCATAACATGACAAATCCTGGCTTTTGGACTTCTTGCTGATAACTGGATGGTTCTTTACATGTTTGGTCCAGAGGACATGGCATGCATTTAAAAAAGATCTGGAATGCTAATTCATCTGACCACAATACATGTTTCCACTGTGTGATGGTGCATCCCCATCTGAGAAGAGAGAAGTTGATGCTGCTTCTGGACATAGTTAACATAAGTCTTCTTTTTTGCACAGTAAAGTTTTAAGTGGCATTTGTGAATGCAACACTGTATTGTAGTGCTTGACAAAAATGACCTAAAGTTATCCCTTGCCCATGTGGTTCTATCAGCTATTGATGAATCACAGTTCTAGATGCAATGCCGTCTGAGGGATCAGAGATCATGGGTGTTCAGCTTAGGCTTGAGCCCTTGCCCTTAATGCACTGAAATTCCTCCAGATTCCATGAATTGAAAAATTTCAATAATTTTCTAACATATCTGTTAACAAACTAGAGATCATCTACCCATCTTTTTCCCTCACATACTCTTACATTTGTTGCCTGGTTAACTGAATATTTTTAGGACCTCTAACTTTTATAAGAAATGAGATATACTTGGTCACAAAGTCTGCTTGCTAACTGTTGTAAGCTAATGGATGCCAGATATATCAATAGATCTGGAAGTTGATGAGATGTAGGGCCTTATGCTCTTTACTTTCAAAATAATGACAAAGAGACATTTGGAGGCTATTTTTTCCGTAAGGGTAAGCATATCCTTAGCCTCCCCAATGAAAGTTCAGTCTCCCAACCAAGTAGTCCTGCTTCAAATACATCTTCAAGTCATTGGTGGCCCTATTGGCCAATTAGTTCCTAAATCTATCTCAATAAATGTACTCATGAATCTAGAGTTTTTGCTTTTGCTAAATGCTGTAAATGTAAATGTCGGGAATGTCCAGGAATGTCTTACCACGCTCCATATAGGTCACTGAGTGTGATAAGCATTACAACTAATGACATTACTTTTGTCCTAAGTTTTTTGGTTTGTCATATTTATATTCCCAACCAAGAAATCAAACAGATAATTAAATAATATTTTGAATACTCCTGTGTTCCACCTATAAGGCAATTTCGTAGATTAATTTCTGTATTGGCATATGCAAGACTTAAATAAGATTACATATTGTTTGTCAATTATTTTTTGGTGCAGTGGAGAATGATCATTCAATCTGTTTTCTTCAGGAGACGGATAAAATGTATTTGTAACAAAACAAGCTATGATATAAATGATCCCTAGTAAGATTATGACTGAACCACTTCCTAAGACCTTGTTAAATGTTTCAGTGGTATACGAAATCTAACTTCATTATAATAGAAAGAAGCTTTTTAAAATGGGTGATCAGTTACATCAAGTGCAAATCTTATTGTTTGTCCTTTAAACAGTATTGGGGAAACTTTTCCAACATACAGTATTGTAAAGGTTTATATTGCCCTTTTTACACACACTTATTTACAAAAAGTCCAGACCTCAAGTGCAACTAAGAAAAACTCCTAAACTTCTAAAGATGCATTATGAAGAAACATAGGAACCAGGCTTAAATCAGGAACCCATCCTCCTCCAGATAAAACTGGACAACTAAATTTAGTTCTTATATGTGTTGCTGAATACAGTATAAAGCTATTCTGTAGAAAAAACATAAGAAATCGAGAGTAGCACATTGTGAACAAGTGTCTTGAGAATTCAGCAGCAACAGGTTGTAGTGTCTGAGGCAGATCTTTGTATATTAGTATAATGCATGCCATCCATTCAGTGTCATATTAAACAAATGCAGATCTTAGACCATAGGCAACATTAAGTGTTATGACACTATTTATGTCATCAATGCCCAGACAGAGTGGGATTTGTATGCTAACTGTGCTACTTAATAGAATTCAGGTCCATATTATTTTAATAACATTTATTTATTAACTGTAATGTACTGAATAGCATGAACTCCAGCTGCATTTTAAATGTACAAGAAACATTTGAGCCTGCAACCTCTAACTTTATGGTATGCTCGACCTTCTACACCAGAGTTTGTGTTTAGCAGTCCACTTCTGTCTTATGTGCTGCATTCTGGCACCAAAATAATCATCAATTGCCTTCTCTAATACTTTAATTCCTTCTCTATTGTAATCACTCATTATACAGTAGGCCTACTCACCCATTATTGATTTGAAGCTCATTCTTGGATCTTTGCTCTTTCGCAGTTGCAGCCTTTTTCAGTAAAATGAGTACCTGCTCAGCTGCGGTCTTTGAGATGGTCAAAAAAAGATCTGTGTAATAAAAATAATATCAAAGGCAGCTAATAGCATGTTGTAATATGATTAGAGAATGATTTAAATCTAAAAAAACGATTTTATACAGCCAAAACCCAAATCTATCCAAATGCAGATGGTGGTACATGTGACCCTCCTGGTTAGAGAGGCAGAGCCTTGACCAGTGTGCAGATAACAGGCAGGCAGAAGAACCACTCAGAAAGTTTTCTACGGCACTATATAACAGATCCTTAATTGACAATAGACTGAGTTTGAATATATTTGAGGTGAGTTTGAGGTACATTCTGATAATGGGATTTGAATCTATAATTTGTCATTACTTTAGGGGTTTGAAAAATTGTACTATTGGATTTGAGCTATTGTACTAGAGCTTATAAGAGCAACAATGATAGTATTACTGAATTTAGCTTCTATAGACATGGATGATAAATTGTGAATGTATTACACCCAGGAGCCACTTGCTTAGAAATGTTTAATAGAAGAGTACTTGTGTTACTGTTTTATAAATGACTGTGAGGCTCCAAATAAAAAGGCTATGCAAATTATTAGATAGATACATGGCCCTTTAACATGATTACAAGTCCACTTGTATCCATATAATTCTTCCCTGATTGTAGCGCAAGACATTGCTGTTGTGTCAGCACCCTTGTACAGAATATATAAAAGAAAGGGGGATAGAGAGTGAGAGAGAGAGACTTCATGAGACCCCTTTACTAAAGGAAAGACTAAACTCATGCAATTCATCATCAGGAGTGTTAGGGTAGCTGAATAATTAAAACTATTATTTTAGCACTAAATATTAATGATAGCTGTTATAACTGACATGCATTTATCCAGAATATCTATTAACGTAATGTGACAGATGACCTCAGAAAATCTGAATAGACTAAAGAGACTGAAACGCAGGAATGCTTGCTTTTTAATTGAGTTTTTGGATCATATTTACATTTCTTATCATTAGTGTTAAGCTGTATGGCCTAAGAGAAATACCTAGGTACAGTACTTTGAATTACAGTATGGATAAAAATGGATCTTGAACTACACAGATGTTGTTTTTTGGTTGCATTTTGTACTGCAAGTTGCTTCAGTGCTTCAGGTGCTTTTCCATATTTCCAATATCTTCTTTTTCAATGTTCCTCTATTTACTTTGTGTCTTTTCCCAGACATTGAATCTGAAGGCCTTTATGAAGTTAGTGCTTTTTTCTTCTTCGCCCTCTACTAAGATTGCATTTCTGCTGAGTGTGATGCCAAGAAATTGAATTGCTTAATATAGGATTTGATCAGATGACATTGAGGGTAGGGACAGTGAGAGCAATAAAAGAGAAAAATAAAAGAGAAAAAAGACAGTGTTTTCTTGAACTGGTGATGTGACACATACAGTGGTGCTTGAAAGTTTGTGAACCCTTTAGAATGTTTTATATTTCTGCATAAATATGACCTGATCATCAGATTTTCACACTACCCCTAAAAGTAGATAAAGAGAACCCAGTTAAACAAATGAGACAAAAATGTTATACTGCTTCATTTATTTATTGAGCAAAATGATCCAATATTACATATTAGTGAGCGGCAAAAGTATGTGAACCTTTGCTATCAGTATCTGGTGTGACCCCCCTGTGCAGCAATAACCGCAACTAAACGTTTCCTGTAACTGTTGATCAGTCCTGCACACCGGCTTGGAGGAATTTTAGCCCATTCCTTCATACAGAACAGCTTCAGCTCTGGGATGTTTTCTCACATTAACTGCTCGCTTCAGGTCCTTCCACAACATTTAGATTGGATTAAGGTCAGGACTTTGACTTGGCCATTCCAAAACATGAACTTTATTCTTCTTTAACCATTCTTTGGTAGAACGACTTGTGTGCTTAGGGTCGTTGTCTTGCTGCATGACCCACCTTCTCTTGAGAGTCAGTTCATGGACAGATGTCCTGACATTTTCCTTTAGAATTCTGTTATATTATTCAGATTTCATTGTTCCATCAATGATGGCAAGCCGTCCTGGCCCAGATGCAGCAAAACAGGCCCAAACCATGATACTATCGCCACCATGTTTCACAGATGGGATAAGGTTCTTATGCTGGCATGCAGTGTTTTCCTTTCTCCAAACATAATGATTATCGTTTTAAACAAACCAAAAATAGTTCTATTTTGGTCTCATCTGTCCACAAAACATTCTTTCAGTAGCCTTCTGGCTTGTCCACGTGATCTTTAGCAAACTGCAGATGAGCAGCAATGTTCTTTTTGGAGAGCAAAGGCTTTCTCCTTGCAATCCTGCCATGCACACCATTGTTTTTCAGTGTTCTTCTGATGGTGGACTCATGAACATTAACATTAGCCAATGTGAGAAAAGCCTTCAGTTGATTAGAAGTTACTCTGAGGTCCGCCAGCTATTACTTGCTCTTGGAGTGATCTTTGTTGGTTGACCACTCATGGGGAGGGTAACTATTGTCTTGAATTTCCTCAATTTGTACACAATCTGCCTGACTATGGATTGATGGAGTCCAAACTCTTTAGAGATGGTTTTGTAACCTTTTCCAGCCTGATGAGCATCAACAACTCTTTTTCTGAGGTCCTCAGAAATCTCCTTTGTTCGTGCCATGATACACTTCCACAAACATGTTGTGAAGAGCAGATTTTGATAGATCCCTGGTCTTTGAATAAAACATGGTGTCCACTCACACCTGATTGTTATCCCATTGATTGAAAACACCTGACTCTAATATCACCTTCGAATTAACTGCTAATCCTAGAGGTTCACATACTTTTGTCACTCACTAACATGTAATGTTGGATCATTTTCCTCAATAAATAAATGAACAAGTAAAATATTTTTGTCTCATTTGTTTTTACGGTGTTCTCTTTATCTACTTTTAGAACTTGTGTGAAAATCTGATGATGTTTTAGGTCATATTTATGCAGAAGTATAGAAAATTCTAAAGGGTTCACAAATTTTCAAGCACCACTGTATACATTACAGTATTTAAAGGATATTGAAACTAAATTGAATGTTTCATAATTGCTTGCTAAAAATAAAATAGGTGCTAACGCTGTTTTTTTGGTTATCTTGTAAATGGTGATGCCATAGTATTTTCCACAAAATATGCCAACAGATTTTCACAAAAAGAATACTTTTGGAAGTTGTATAGTTGGTAATACATCATTATCTGAAGAACATTTCAGAATCTGGGAAAAGGAGAGATAGAAAGGGTCCTAGGATGTCAGAGGACGAACAGACAGACAGGTTCAAACTCGGGATGGATATCCGGAAATGGGAGGCTCAGCATTGGGAACCAGTGCTCTATCAGCTGAGCCACCTGGTTCATATACCGCCTCTGGTGAGGTGATGGATGTCTCAGTTTGCACTTTCTCTCTCTGGCTCCCATCCCACTCTTAAGCGTTCTGTTCTGCGGGAGCTAAGTCTTTGGCAGCGCAAGCAAACCAGGGGTGCCCCCACAAGACAGAATCTCTGAATCATGAATACATGAACTACAGTGGGGCAAAAAAGTATTTAGTCAGACACTGATTGTGCAAGTTCTCCTACTTAGAAAGATGAGAGAGGTCTGTAATTTTCATAATAGGTACACACTATGAGAGACAAAATGAGAAAAAAAATCCAGGAAACACATTGTAGGATTTTTAAAAGAATTGAATTGTAAATTATGGGGTGGAAATAAGTATTTTTTCTTCTATCCCGCCCTCCTCCTACCCCTTTCTTTTCCTCCCTACTTCCTCTTTCTTCTCTCCCTTCCTTTTCCCTTACCTTTGTGCCCGTTGCCCTGTTATGCCTCGATCTTTTCCCTCCCCACTTTTTCCCCCCCTCTCTTCTCCCCCTCCCACTTACCCCTCCTTATCACTTTCGTCCCGCTTTTCTCTCCCCTCTCCTTCTTTCCCTCCCTTTCTTCTTCCCCACCCTCCTTTCCTTCCCTCTCTCTACTCCCCTCACCCCCTCCTTTTCTCCCATAAATCTCTTTCCTTTCCCCCACGTCGCCTCCTTTTCCTATTTTTACACTCGTCCCTTATTATTCCATTCCCTTTCCCCTTCCTTTTTCTCCCCCCCACTTCCTTTCCCCTCCCCCCCCCCTCTTTTCTCTTGTTCCACTCTCTTTTCTCCCTCCCCTCCCCCCCCTTTCATTTCCCCTCTTTTTTCCTCCTCCTCCCCACCCCCCCCCACCCCCCCCTCCTCATCTCCTCCCTCTTCCCTTATTCCCTTTTCTCCACCCTGCCCCTTCCCCTCCCTCCCCAGCCCCCCCCTCCCACCCGCCCACGTTCTTCTCTTCTCTCCCCGCGTTTCTCCCCCCTCCCCCCCTCTCTTCTTTTTCCTCCCCCCCCCCCCCTTTTTTATTTACCTCCCCCCCCCCCTCATTTCTTCTTCTTTTCTTTTTTCCTTGCCGCCCCCCCACTTTCCCTATTCATCCCCACCCGTTACTTCGCACTGAACTTACTCAACCGCTTACCTTTTCCACACTCTGTTCTATCTTCCCCCCTTTCCCTTTATTCCCTTCTTACTTCCTTTCCCCCCCTTACCCCTAACCTCCTATCACCCCCCTTTCCTGCCTTTCCTATTTCCCCATCGCTTCCCTTCCTTATCCCCTCTCCTATTCTCTTTTCTTACTCCTCCTCTTCTCTTTCCCTCCTCTTGCCTATGCTTTCTCTTCCCTTGCCTCACCTTCCCGTTTCTTATCCACCCACTCCTTTCACCTTTCTGTTAACTTCAATCCTATCCTTTCCTGTTTAACCTTTCGCGCGTGCTCAACCCACAGTTGACCTCACCCTATTCCTTTTTTATTTTTTCCATTCTCTCTTTTACCTCTCGTTCTCCATGCCTCCCCCAATTTTTCATGCACACCCATTTCTTACGCTCCTTTTCCTCCATCCTACTCACTCTTCCAGTATTTTTCCAGCCCCATCCCCCCTTCGGTAAAAAAGTATTTGTCAGCACTATTGTGCAAAGTTCTCCTACTTAGAAAGATGAGAGAGGTCTGTAATTTCATAAGAGGTACAAACTATGAAGACCAAAATGAGAAAAAAAATCCAGGAAATCACATGTGGATTTTTAAGAATTGAATTTAAATTATGATGGAAAATAAGTATTTGTCAATAAACAAAAGTTCAACTCAATATTTGTAGCATAAACTTTTGTGGCAATGACAGAGGTCAAACGTTTCCGTAAGTCTTCCACCAGGTTTGCACCACGTAGGCTGGTATTTTAGCCCCATTCACATGAGATCTACCTCTAGAGCAGTGATGTTTGGGGGCAACACGGGACTTTCAAGTCCCTCCACCACATTTTCTATGGGTTGAGGTCTGGAGATGCTAGGCCACTCCAGGACCTTCAAATGCTTTTGACAGAGCATCTCTTCGTTGCCAAAGCAGTTGTGTTTTGGGAATCACTTCCATGCTGGAAGACACAGCCACGTTCCATCTTCAATGGCTCTCAATGATGGAAGGCGGTTTTGCTAAAATCCACGACACATGGCCCCGGTCATTCTTTCCCTTAAACGGATCAGTCGTCCTGTCCCTTGCAGAAACAACAGCCCAAAGCATGAGGTTGCCACCCATGTTCACAGTAGGTATGGTGTTATTGGGATGCAAACTCAGCCATTCTAAACCACAAGTTGAGTTTTTACCAAAAAGTTCTATTTTGGTTTCATCTGAACACATGATATTCTCCCAATCCTCTTCTGGATCATCCATATGCCCTCTGACAAACTTCAGATGGGCCTGGACATGTACTGGCTTAAGCAGGGAGACACGCCTGGCACTGCAGGATCCGAGTCCCTCTCGGCGTAGTGTGTTACTGATGGTAGCATTGGTCTTGAGTTTGGAGTCTGACTGTTTGATGCTGCGGACAGGTGTCTTTTATACAGATAACGAGGTTAAACAGGTGCCATTAATACAGGTAACAAGTGGAGGACAGAAGAGCTCCTTAAAGAAGTTGTTACAAAAATCTTGCTTGTTTGTGGGTGACCAAATACTTATTTTCCACCATGATTTACAATTAAATTCTTTAAAAATCCTACAATGTGATTTCCTGGATTTCTTTTCTCATTTTGTCTCTCATAGTTGAAGTGTACCTATGATGAAAATAACAGACCTCTCTCGTCTTTCTAAGTAGGAGAACTTGCACAATCCGTGTCTGACTAAATACTTTTTTACCCCACTGTACATCTACACTTGCTCTTCTAACGCTAACATACAATCTAATACTGTACTTACATATTAATACAGGTTAAATGTAGAATGTAAAATTAAAATAAAATAGGAATCTTTTTTAGAAGTATGCACGCTTTCTTTTCTTGCTTTCATTATACAGCTATATTAAACACGTCATGCAATCATGGGTCATACAATTTGATGTATATATTTTCTTAAAATACATTGGCATGTAATTGAATAATCAAATTATTTTGAAATTAATTTTGAAATTATAGTCAGTGTTGGCATCTAAAATCAATTTCCTGAACTGGATAATTAAATTTAAATTTAATTACAAGATCATTTTTCAGAATATGATGATGATGAATTTAAAATGTTTGCCATGGACTGTGCTAGTCTTTCACAGTGTGGGATTACAAGTAATTTTAAATCTACAGATTGTGCAAAAGGTTGACTTACTCCGAACGACTCAATAGAGACGAGGCAAGAGGGGATTTGCTTAGCGTCTGCACTTCCTCTGTGTCACTGTCAGAGAAAAAAGACTAGCCTGAGATCCAAATCCCCTCACTCTCAACCCTGGTGCAGATTTAAAAATACGATTGTCCTGACATTTTAAAGTATTGTTTTCAGTGTCTGATGTTGCAAAAGAAAGCAGTGACAAGACCATTTAAAAGCATTATTTGTGATTTTTGCATGGTATTACCTGTGTTTGTACTTCCTTCAGATTTGCTGTGTAGAAACAAACAAAAATAATATGCACTCTGAGACAACTATTACCTCAGACAGAGGCGGTATGCGAACCAAGGTCACTTAAGTTGTTTGTTTGTTTTGTTTTGTTGATGGTTCCATTATATTTCCACAATGTTGAGTGATTCTTTGACGTGATCTGAAAAAAAAAATGCCATTAATTAAAATAATGTAATTTAAGCTGAGGTATGCTTCAAGAAGCCAGAATCTCCAGCTATTAATCAAAAATTGTGTGGTGTCATATCTGTGATTTGTTTATTTGCTATGAAGTGACAAATATGGATGAACATCTTCTATGTTTAATGATTCCATAATTTTTGCCAAAGGTAGTATAATGCACTTGGCTTGCAACTTAGTGTAACTCAGTGGTTCCCAAACTTCTTTCCTTGGAGCCCCCCTATGAGTATCTATGAAAAGCTGTTGCCCCCAGCACACACACACACACACACACACACACACACACCCCAAATGAATAAAGTGATTCAGTGCAAAAATTCATGACCTTCACCAATAGTATAGTGTTTTGTTTCCTGGTTTCGTCTCATTTTGATTGGCTTCATACTGACTTCTGGCTGAGTTTTGCTTGTCTTTCACTAAAACCGAAGTTAAGGTAACTCCCGATAATTTCCTTTTTGGTACTGATGATTTATCAGCACTTTTACGTTTTGCAAACATGTTGTTTCATTCATAATATAGTGGTTCTCTGAGTGCAGGAAAAACAAAGAGAAGCCAGAGTGAACTAGTCAGCTGGCTGCTCTGATAAAAACAGGTTACAGAGGGATGGCCTACAAGGTAGCTAACTCTTCTTGAGTAAAAATGTATTTTAAGTAATTTTATATACAGACTTTTACTTTGGTTTTTTTTTACATGTGCAAACTGCATTTTGACAAACTCAGAGCACCTCAGAGCAGACAGAGCCTTGTGCAACCCCCATGATATTTTCGACCCCAAGTTGGGAACCACGAACCTACACTAACAAGCCTGGAAATCCAGTCCCTGTGAAAAGAACACCAGGAACAAAACTCTGTGGGAATCACACAGAACCTCCTGCTCATAACAGCCTAAAAAGTGTCATAGCATGATCATACGTCAGGATATTTCATTTGAAGTAGGAAGGTCTACATTCTCTTAAGATTCAGTTCACGATCAGACATGCCCTGACTTTTTTTTTTCTTAATTTGTCGATATAGTTCATATTTTATTATTTTTATTTTATTTAACATTTATTTATTTAACATACATTTATTCATATTTATTGGATTTTAACAAACTCAGAGCACCTCAGAGCACACAAATCCTTACGCAACCCCTGTGATGATTTGGACCCCAGGTTAGGAACCATGGACCTATACTAACAGGCCTGAAAACCAGTCCCTCTGTATACCACAGCAAGAACAAAACCCTGTGGGAGTCGCACAGAACCTCCTGCTCCCTGGTCCTCCAATCAAACCTCATCACATTAGAGACAGGATACGTACTGTATTGACTCATTCAGGTTTTAGTTATATATTGAAGTTGCATTCCTCCTCTTCGCACCATAAATTCCACTATTGTTCCTCAGCACCAAAAATATAGACGTATTACCTTCTGGCACCATTATGTTAAGATGTACGTAAGTTGTGGCTGCTTTTCATGTGTGTCCTGCATGCATTTCCACGATGTTTCCACCTCACCAGAGACTGTCTTAGCAGGGTGAGGGCTGGGTCTCTGTTATAGATTTCACTGGCTGAGGGCACTCCCGCATAATAGCCTGCAAATTGTCACAGAACAGGAAATTATGTCAGGAAATTTCATTTGAAGTAGTTAGGTCTACATTCTCTTGAGAGTCATTTTACATACAGAGATGTCCTGTTTTTTTACTTCCTGGTATAGTTCATATATATGATTGTCATCTCATATCTATGAAAATACCTGCCTACAATTTCACCTTTAAATTTACTGCTTATCCTAGAAGCTCACATACTTTTGCAACTTGCACTGCTGTTTCTGATCCAATCATACCAGTTCAACACACACTAACGCACCACCACCACGTCATTGTCACTTCAATGCTGAGAATGATCCACCACCCAAATAGTACCTGATCTGTGATGGTCCTGGACAAAAAGTAAAGTGGACTAAGAAAGTATGTAGAGAACAAATGGACAACAGATTGTAATAACAGAACTTCACTGCTAGCACTGCTGTATACTATTAACTTTAGAAGTAGCAAACAGTAAAGAAAAATGTTTAAATGGCCCCTTATCCCCTACCTGAAAAAAATAGTTTTAATAGTTTTTTATACTTTCAGATAATTGGTGGAGTTGGCAGGTTTGTGAGGGAGAGAGAGCTTCTTGTGCACGGTCAGGTGTTCAAGCTCCCAAACATATTTAGCAGAGCAGGTGTCAGACATACCCACAAGATCAAACCAGGAACCCAAAATAACATAAACCATTCCTTTAACACCACTAAAATGAAGCAAAGTGATGAGATGTGACTTCAGAGTTCAGTGAGGTGAGAAGAGCTCTGTTGACTTCTCAGTAGATGATAACAGATGTTTAGAAGACATGCTCAGGCATTTAGTCTAGTTTTTACATGCTCAAAACTCAAGGACCCAGATAGGTTGGACAATTTGTGCATGACTGCTTTAAATGTCAGATTCCATTCACTCATTGAACAATAAATCTTCTTGCTCATATTATTCCAACAGTAATAAGGGAAATATATGAATGAAGGTAATGGTGAAGAACATGTTGATCCTTCAACTGTTATACAAAAGTTACTCTGTATAAGAACATTCATCCATTTTCATATTGACTTATTTCAATTCAGTGTTATGGGAACTCAGGGCCTAACCAGCAGCATGGGTCACATGGCAGGACACAACCTGAGACAGGTACACACCGGTTGATCTAATGCATGTGTTTATTACATCTGTCAATGCGTGTTAATGCATGTGTTGAGTCCCAGAGGAAACCCATACAGACGTGAGGGGAACCTGCAAAGTCCACACAGATGGGTCATGAATCAAACTGGGGATCTCTACACCTGTGAGGCAACAGTACTAACTACTACACCACCGTGCCACCCAGACAAGAAAAACAGCTGACTAAATGACAATGCAACTATAGCCAGCAAGTAATACTATGCTGTTATTTTTGAGGCATTCCTGTTTCCGTTTACTAAGCACATTGTCATGACACAATTCTGAAGACAGGCCAACAGAAATTTCAGCAGAAAAAAAAAAAACACACACAGAAGAAATGAGACAAATATTATGAATTCTCACAGATTAAGCCACTAACATTGGTTATATTGTTACAGCTGAGTACGCTGAGGTGAGGGATTAGAAGACAAGCTAATACTTGGTTAACACTGTATGTGGTTTAAATGAGCAAGTATTTGGACCTGAGTTACTTCGATAAAGACCAAACTGTTATGGACAGACGACTGGGTAGGAGCATCTTTGAAATGGCAGAACCTGTGGGGTGCTCCTTCTGATGAGTGGTGAGCAGTGGCAATTGCCTGGTCCTTGGAGGGCCAAACCACAAACTAATAACAGGGTGACCAAGGCTGATTGATGCAAAGAAAACTGGGCCAATCCATCTCATCCAAACCAGCACAAGTCACAGATATTTTTCATGCAGGTTGCGAGAGGTATATTTTACACAGTGCTGCACCTTGTGTTGGGGTATGGGGTTGTGTAGCCACAGATAAGTCAGAGTACCCAAGAAGCACCTACAGTGGACATACAATAATCAGAACAGGACCTTGGAGTACCTCGTCCAAAAAGTCCCACTTTCTATTGCATCTTGTACAGGGCCATGTACAAGTTTGTCATTTACCCTGAGAAAACGATGGCACTATGATGCATTGTGGGAACAAGGCAAGTCGCTGGAGGGTGTGTGATGGTATGTTGGAGGCAGTGTTCTTGTCATGCATCCAGATGGCTCTTCTAATGTGTCAGATTACATTCCCCAGTTCCCTGTACATACACACAACCATGGTCAAACCTCCATTATCCCGCTCTCTGATATGCCGGCCTTCTAATACACTTACACACACCTGCTGTTCATCTATTAATTACCTCCAGGAAATGTAAACCCAGGGAGGCAGAGTGGTGCAGTGGTTAGCATTGTTGCCTCACAGCTCCGAGATCTTTGGTTCAAACTTGACCCCTGACTCCACCCGTGTTCCCGTGGGTTTACTCCGTGGACTTTGGTTTCCTCCCACATTTCAAAGACCTGCATGTTAAGTCAATTGGTAGTTCCGAAGTGCCCTTAGTGTGTGTATGTGCACATGCCCTATGATGGTTTGATGCCCTTTCTAAGGTTGTTCCTGCTTTGCGCCCTGAGCCGCCGGCTTGGCACCAGCTTTCCCATGACCCTTACTAGGATTTAGTGGATTTAGTGGATATGAATCAATGAATGGATGAAATGTATGCACTCTGTTTCAGTTCATTAGTTAAGTCGTGTTGAACCTTCATGTTTCTGAAAGTTTCTCTCTTTAGTGTCGATTGATATTCTGGTTACTGATCATGCCCTTTGGACTGTTTGCTGCACTTGCCATTTGGATTTTTGAAATTACGCCTCAACTACAATTTTGCCTGTGCCTTCTTTACTCTCACCTTGTTGCTCAGTTTTTAACAAAGCATTTTGTCACTCACCTCCTCACACTCAACTCTGCCTTCTCTCCAGTGTGACAGGCCTCCCGTTTCCCCAGAGCTCAATCCAATCGAGCATCTGTGCGATATGGTGGAACAAGAAGTCCAATCCCTGACAGCTTCAGCTTTGCAACTTACAGGACTTACAGGATCTGCTGCAAAACCCTTCTTACCTAATATCATCAGGTACCTTCAGGGATCTTGTAGAATCTCTTCCTTGGCAGGTCAGAGCTGTTTTGGAGGCACACTGACTACCAACAGCATATTCGGTAAGTGGTCGTATCGTTTTGGCATTGTCACCTTACACCGTTTCTACATTCATGCCAAAATCTTAATTGGAAATGCTGTCCTTACTGGTGACACAAACTAGGTACATAGTGACACACTTGTATGCTTTTATTATGATGCTTATTTGTTGAACATTACAATAGCATCAATGGCAATATACTGTACGACAGGTGCAATTATAACAATACTCACTCACACTGACACACTCACACTGGGGTAATTTAGAGATACCAGCTGACCTAACACATCTTTAAAATGAGAGAGGAACCCAGAGAACCCCCGAGTAAATCCATGTTGTAATACAGTAGTACCTTGGTTTTTGATCACCTCGGAATCTGTCAAATTTAGTTTTCGATGCATTTTGACTAGAAAAATTAGTCTCGGTACTTGGCGCACTAGCTTAAACTTGCTTAAAATGAGCCGCAAGACTCATTTCAGCGGAAACTCGATTCACGATTCATGATTCACAATTCATTACAAAGGAATTCAGTGCTTCAGATTCACAATAACCCTTGCTCAATAACAATCTACAAGGTGTTTATCGTGTTTTTCTTTATGTTTACATCTACAGTACAGTATTCTTAGTGCAAATAATTCTCCATGCGTCCTAAAAAGGTTACTCATAAGAGCCAACCGAAAGCAAATCATGAACTGAATCCTCCAGAACACATGCTGCAGTTAGCTTAGCAGCTATGCTAGCACCCTGAGTTAACCAATAATGTGTTTTGCTTTTACTTTTCAATTTCAATCCATTACTCAGTAAATTACATGAGATTTTTCAATCTCTTGTGTTGTGTTAATGATTTTGGCCAACTGTGGGTTAATCTAAGTGTTTTATGCAGTAACTTAGACTACGATACTGTATAGACCACTTTATCAAACAGTTGTTAAACTCCTCAGTTCATGATACATTTAACTTATGATGGATTTGTGTGAACATATCCCCTTCATATATCAGGGAGCACCTGTACAATACAACTCCTGTAATGCATATAATACCTTATACAGTGTGGATTTTCTGGGGGTCTGGAACGGATTAATTCCATTTACATTATTTACATTACATGCTCGGTACTCGTTATTTTCAGCTCTTCACAAGCCTTCTGCAACGAATTAACAACAAGAACCGAGGTACCACTGTAGTTATATTAATTATATATTTTATTAATTATATATACAGTAATACTGTATTATATTCTATTGTTTTTAATAACAATTTTATTATATTCTTCATAATAACGTATTCTATCTTTACTTTATTATATTCTATTTAGCTTAGTGGTGGTAGCTTGGCAGAGCCAGAATTTAAATTCAGAATCTTCCTATTAGTAGGCCAGAGTCTTGTCACTGAGCCACCGCTGTTCCAAATGAATGGGTGTATAAGGCATTTATTATTGACCTTGTTGTAAATATTTCCTGTCAGTACACTCTGAGGACTTGTTAGGATGAAAGATGTAATGCCTACTATCAAGTATCAATTTATTGTGCATTAAATTCTTATTGCTTCGATGACCTCAGGTGAATCTTGCAGCATGAAGGCCCTCATTCCATGAAATCTTCACAAATATATGAACTGAAATCATATCTATGCCTCAGGACATGAGAAATATAGCACATTTGGCATGCACAGATGGTTTAAGAGACCTAATGTGTCGTTCATTATGAGTAATCGTTTTACACTGGTCAGGGATGTGGTGGATTTGGGTCTGTTGCCAGGAAAGCAAAGTGGCTCCTAACACTCTTATTCACACCTAGGGGCAATTTCGTAGCCAGTCCACCCACTTTCATGTCTTGTGGACATGCCAAACTAAACAGACAGTAACAGAGTGGAGATAAAACCCTGGACCCTGGAGTTATATCACATCACATACTGTTGTGCCACAGTGCCATTCTAGTACTGTGAATAATGTATGTATTTTCACAATGCTTTGTATTTTATATGTAGTAATATATATGAAAGCCCATAACTAGACAACCTATTTAATTGTAATGGAATGGAAATAAAAGAGGTTGAAAAAAGCTTATTCAGTTTATAATAGTTTTTTGTATCTAAACTGCTGAAGTAATAAAATTACATAAGTTTTTTATATTAATATTGTGAAATTAATTATGAATTAATCATAACCACAAAATGAACAAACAGCTAAAAAAAAACCAAACAGACAAAAATCTCAGTATTCTATACGCATTTTACTTTGCTGTAGGATATTTCATTAAGTAGTGGGGAAGAGTTAATGAGGAAAGTAAGAGATGGGTACTTAAGCAGAGTGCCCCCAGAGACAGGTGTGATTAGATTTAAACACGCACACACACACACACACACACACACACACACACACACACACACACACACATGATTATCCTAACTTTATCCTTTTGGGGACATTTGGTCCCCACTATGTAAAACAAAATAAAGTGGTGTTAAAAAAGTGTTTGCCCCCCTCCCAGATTTCCTATCCTTTTTTTTTATTTTTTTGCATGCATGTTTGTCACACTTAAGTGTTTTGGAACATCAAACCAATTTAAATATTAGTCAAAGACAACACAAGTAAACACAAACTGCAGTTTTTAAATGAAGGTGTTTATTATTAAGGGAGAAAAAAAATCCCCCTCCCCTTGTTATAACTAAAAAACTTAACTATGGTTTATCACACCTGAGTTCACTGTCTCTAGCCACACCCAGGCCTGATTATTGTCACACTTGTTCTCAATCATCACTTAAATAGGACCTGCCTGACAAAATGAAGTTCGCCAAAAGATCCTTAAAAGCTACACATCATGCCGAGATCCAAAGAAATTCAGGAACAATTGAGAAAAAAAAAATTGAGCTCTATCAGTCTGGAAAGGATTATAAAGCCATTTCTAAAGCTTTGGGACTCCAGCAAACCACAGTGAGAGACATTATCCACAAATGGCGAAGACATGGAACAGTGGTGAACCTTCCCAAGAGCGCAGCGACAACTCATCCAAGAGGTCACAAAAGACCCCACAACAACATCCAAAGAACTGTAGGCCTCACTTGCCTCAGTTAAGGTCAGTGTTCATGCCTCCACCATAAGAAAGAGACTGGCCAAAAATGGCCTGCCTGCCAGAGTTCCAAGACGAAAACCACTGCTAAGCAAAAAGAACATTAAAGCTTGTGTTTCCAGAACACATCTTGATGATCCCCAAGACTTTTGGGAAAACATTCTGTGGACTGACAAGACAAAACTTAACTCTTTGGAGGTGTGTGACCCATTACATCTGGCGTAAAAGTAACACAGCATTTCAGAAAAAGAACATTATAGCAACAGTAAAATATGGTGGTGGTAGTGTGATGGTCTGGAGCTGTTTTGCTGCTTCAGGACCTGGAAGACTTTGATAAATGTGATAAATGGAACTATGAATTCTGCTGTCTACCAACAAAATCCTGAAGGAGAATGTCCAGCCATCTGTTCGTGACCTCAAGCTGAAACGAACTTGGGTTCTGCAGCAGAACAATGATCCAAAACACACCACCAAGTCCACCTCTGAATGGCTGAAAAGAAACAAAATGAACACCTTGGAGTGGCCTAGTCAAAGTCCTGACCTGAATCCTATTGAGATGCTGTGGCATGACCTTAAAAAGGCCGTTCATGCTCGAAAACCCTCCAATGTGGCTGAATTACAACAATTCTGCAAAGATGAGTGGCCAAAATCCTCCACAATGCTGTAAAAGACTCACTGCAAGTTATCGCAAATGCTTGGTTGTTGCTGCTAAGAGTGGCCAGCCAGTTATTAGGTTTAGGGGGCACTCACTTTTTCACACAGGGCCATGTAGGTTTGGATTTTTAAACACCTTCATTTAAAAACTGCATTTTGTGTTTACTTGTGTTGTCTTTGACTAATATTTAAATTGGTTTGATGTTCTGAAACACTTAAGTGTGACAAACATGCAAAAAAATAGGAAATCAGGAAGGGGGCAAACACTTTTTCACACCACTGTATGGTGTGCGCACACTCGCACACACGCACACGCGCACACGCACACACACACACACACACACACACACGCACACACGCAAGCACATAGCGCCTCATTAAAACTGATTAAGCCTCATTTGACTATAGCTAGTAAAAGCACAGCTTTTTTTCCACTGCTGCAAATAACAACCCTTTGACTGAAAATGGTGAAGGAGCACTAAAGTCGAAAGTAAACTCAGGGAAAACAACCTTGCCATAGATTATTTAGGAAAAAACACTTCGATTTTAAACTGACGCCAGGCTTTTAACTCTTCTTTTACTAAAAACGATTTGACATAATAGTTCACCAAAAATGGTTAAAAGGATTTGAGACTTAGGCAGTACTTAAATCTAAGTGCTGTTTTGCAGTTAATTAGCTAACTTATCTCAGAAAAGATGACTTCTTCTATCTGCATGACAAACAGGAACACAGGCACAAACTCCTCACCAGCGAAGTGAAGTGAAAATAACAAATGAGGGAAATAGAAAATGGAGAGGAGTTTGTTATGATTAAATAGGAGATGATGGAAATAAGGAGCTGAGTTATTCTCTTTTCATATTCAACCTAATCAAACTGAATTAAGATGCATTAAATATAGTAGATCAAACATCACAATGCTCGTTTAGTAGTAAAGCTGTGTGACCCCAGTCTCTCTAAAACCCTGCCAACCCTAAAAGAAAAATAAAACACTGAATAAGAGCCAGACGCAGGAAATGGCAGGTCTTATGGGACTAGGTTTGAATCCTGGGAGGGATAGAGCAATATATCGCGATATTTATCTTCGCGATATACTACATTTTTTGAAGGATTGAAACAACATTTTAAATTAGGTGTAAACCACAATCTCCGCTCCTGTAGATGTCGCAGTACAGCGTTTTGACTCAATTTGTCCACTGAATTATCAATGTGATGTGATGTATTAAGACGACTCAGACTGTACATTGTAACTTGTATTTCAGCTGTTTTTATATTTTCAGTGAACTGTGTGGAATATCGCAATATGCATTGTATCGCAATGTATTGTGATATAATCGTATCGTGATGCATATCTGTATTGTGATGCATATCATATTGTGTAGTCCTTTCCAATACCCACCCCTATTACAAACTGAAGGCTGTGTGATGCGTCAACAAAACTTTACTATGGACTGGTACCCTGTCCACTGTCTACCTCTGCCTGCACCCAGATAATCCCAGGTTAGGCTCTAGAAACTCCCCAATGAACCTGGCTGAGATCATTAAGAGAAAAACAGGACGTTTAGCTACAGACTTCAAATCTAACTACAAATGCAATAAAAAGTATTTTAAGACATGATAACATAAACAGTTACATACAGTCACACAGATATGGGTCACCAGCTTCAGTTAATGTTCACATTAACCATAAGAATGCTATCTAAGTGATTTTACCCATGGCATGATTGTTTTTGCCAGAACAGGCTGATTTTTGTATTTTTACAATGAACTGAGTTTTCTAACTGCTGATCTCCTGGGATTTTACTGTACAGCCTGTTTTAGTATTGCTGCTGACCATGTGCCTGCCTTTATAGCCACAATTTACACATCTTCTAATGACATCTTCTAATTATCATCTTCCTGCATGATAATTTACCATGTCACAAAGCAAAAGTCATCATAAACTGGTTTCATGAACACAACATTGAGTTCAAAGTTCCTCAGTGACCTTCCCAGTCACCAGATCTAATCCAATAGAACATCTTTGGCATGTTTGGTGTAGAATGGGAAATTCGCAGCATGAATGTAGACTTGAGAAATCTGCCAGAATTGTATGATACAGTCAAGTCAACATGGAGCAGAATCTCAAATAAATGCTGCCAACAGCTTGTGGAATACAAGCCACGATGAACAGAGCATGTTTTGAGGGAAGTTTCGCTACTTAATGCTGAGACCTGAGCCATCCTTTGTCAGGTTGTATATGTTTATTAGGTTGAATAATTTTTGAAATCCTAGAACAATACACCATTGTTGGTTAAGGTTGTTCTCTAACAATGCTGCCTCTTTTTCTCTCCTTGATATGACATAATTCATTAAGCAATTTCTTATTATTATTTGGATGCTTTGAAAAGTTGGAAAAGTGTTTTTTCTGTTTTTCAACATAATACAATACATTTTACTATGCCTATTTTATCTCCATGTCTTCTTCTAGGTTGTTTTCTTCACGCACCCACTGATTTTGATATAATTCACACCTTTCAAATCTTCCCACTGTGTTATGCGTAATGACTAAAAAAACTGATACCAAAGACAGTAAGGTGGTAATTTCAGAATATAGCTGTCTGCAGGAATGTTTTTATCTAAATTTATTCTGTGTTCACTTGTCTCAGCATGCTCACCTAAAATGACTCCTGAACACATGATGTGCTACTGGTCCAAACAAGAAAACAACAGGCCCAGCAATCTTTGCTTTATTTGTCTCCCCTCGATAGAGTACGGAGCCAGAATAAGAGCTTTGTTTTCACAGCACTGAAACTATTGGCAACCAATATATATAAAGCGTGGACGCATAAAACGAACTGAATCCAACATATTTGGCTGAATAAAGGAATTTGATAAAACCAGCATGTGTCTATTCCTGTTTAGTATGGGTGGTAAAATATGAAAGTGGCCCTTTCTGGCGGTCACTAGGCAATTAAAGTTTGGGAACTAATCACATTTGAATATAAGCCAGTGGAGAATTTACAAAGTGCATGTTGGCATCTGCAGCGCTGGACTGATTTTCACTCTGTAAAACTGCACAAGAGCACTTCACACACACACACACACACACACACACACACACACACACACAAAAGAGCAAAGCAGACAGTATGCCAGAGCCCGAATTAGGAAAAACAGCATGATATTGGAAAACTCACTGTGCTCAGAACTGCATTCTGTTGGGACAGGCAAGATTGTTGTTGCCTTGGAAACCAGCCAGCAAGGAAAGTGTTGGAAATAAGCCAGTTATGTACTGTATATCATCAAGTACTGTAAATCAGAAAAAAAGTTAATGGGTTGTAAATGTGGAAACATACTTCTGTTTCAATATTTCTTGGTAATCCATGAGCTCTTGATAACAAAGTGGTTCATGTGGATGTGACATTACATAGTGACATTTTAACTAATTGCTGCTGTTACTTTTTATGTTAGGAATATACCATTCATAATGCAAACACAGCTCACATGTAAATGTCACAAATTGCATAAATATTTTAGTCTTGTGCTCTGGTATTTTCCACAAAGCAGTACCATATGTAACAGTTCTGAAAATACACAGAATGAATAAATAGAACAGGCACAAGCTAATTAGGGTTTTTCAGCTGCAATATCTGTCACATTATAAGGTTTACTTGCTTCTAATGCTAATATGGTTCCATGGTTACAGAGCTTGTGCCTGCCACATGGCCATGCAGCAATCTGTTCAATTAACATTGTTTCTTTCAGTATTCTTTCAGTATATATTCATTTTATCAGTTGCTTACATGCCTGGAAGGTGTAGATCAGAAGCGTAAAACAGAGCAGTAACTGCTGATTTAACCAGCTGAAAATAACACAAATGTCATTTCTCAGCCATGGTGTCAACAGAAATTTTCATCCCACTGACAGATTAATGCACTGCTCCACAGCCCCCTCACCTCAATCCACATGAAATTTCTTACAATAATTCCTGGTTCTGTGCATATATGCATTTTGTAATAATACAACTGTGCAATGTAAAATTCAGTTACAGAGATGCATTGTTTTCATGTTTCTAATAGGAAAATATTAAAAGTAATGACAGCATACAGTGGGGCAAAAAAGTATTTAGTCAGTCACTGATTGTTCAAGTTCTCCGACTTAGAAAGATGAGAGAGGTCTGTAATTTTCATCATAGGTACACTTCAACTATGAGAGACAAAATGAGAAAAAAAATCCAGGAAATCACATTGTAGGATTTTTAAAGAATTTAATTGTAAATTATGGTGGAAAATAAGTATTTGGGCAATAAATTTGGTTCAACTCAATACTTTGTAACATAACCTTTGTTGACAATGACAGAGGTCAAACATTTCCTGTAAGTCTTCAGCAGGTTATACACACACTGTAGCTGGTATTTTGGCCTCAATGCAGATCTCCTGTAGAGCAGTGATGTTTTGGGGCAACATGGACTTTCAACTCCCTCCACAAATTTTCTATGGGGTTGAGGTCTGGAGACTGGCTAGGCCACTCCAGGACCTTGAAATGCTTTTTACGGAGCCACTCCTTCGTTGCCCGAGCAGTGTGTTTGGGATCATTGTCATGCTGGAAGACCCAGCCACGTTCCATCTTCAATGCTCTCACTGATGGAAGGAGGTTTTGGCTTAAAATCTCCATGATACATGGCCCCGTTCATTCTTCCCTTAACACGGATCAGTCACCCGGTCTCCTCTACAGAAAAAACAGCCCGAAAGCATGAGGTTCCACCCCCATGCTTCCACAGTAGGTATGGTGCAACTCAGCATCTTCTTTAAGCAGGGGGACACGCCTGGCACTGCAGGATCTGAGTTCCTCTCGGCATAGTGTGTTACTGATGGTAGCCTTGTTACTTTGGTCCCCAGCTCTCTGCAGGTTATTCATCAGGTCCCTCTGTGTAGTTCTGGGATTTTGTTCACCGTTTCTCATGATCATTTTGACCCCACAGGATGAAGATCTTGCATAGAGCCCCAGATCGAGGGAGATAATCAATGGTCTTGTTTGTCACACAATTGCTCCCACAGTTGATTTATTCACACCAACCTGCTTGCTTATTGTAGATTCACTCTTCCCAGCCTGGTGCAGGTCTACATTTTTTCTTCCTGGTGTCCCCCTTCGACAGCTCTCTTTGGTCTTGGGCCATGGTTGAGTTTGGAGTCTGACTGTTTGAGGCTGTGGACAGGTGTCTATTATACAGATAACGAGGTCAAACAGGTGCCATTAATACAGGTAACGAGTGGAGGACAGAAGAGCTTCTTAAAAGAAGAAATTACAGGTCTGTGAGATCCATAAATCTTGCTTGTTTGTGGCTGACCAAATACTTATTTTCCACCAAAATTTACAATTAAATTCTTAAAAAATCCTGCAATGTGATTGCCCCTAGATTTTTTTTTCTCATTTTGTCTCTCATAGTTGAAGTGTAACTATGATGAAATTACAGACCTCTCTCATCTTTCTAAGTAGGAGAACTTGCACAATCAGTGGCTGACTAAATACTTTTTTGCCCCATTTTATGTGGTGAAAGGTACAGAGATGCTGCTAGACTTTCAGTTGTTTCTTGGGTATAAAACATAGCAATATGTCATTCAATATAAAATACTGCAATTATTTAATATGACATGTTCAGTGAAACTGTAATGATCTGCCTTTATGAAGCCATGACACAGAATCACTTATGCAACTTTAAAATTGCAGTTGTGGTGCTAAAACTCGCACATTATTTTGCTAACTCAAACCCCACAGAGACAAACTATTGTCAAACATTTTTGTGGTTAGGTCATGTCTTTGGGGGGAAAGCTGAAGTGCTGAATTCGATTGGTTGTTGAGATTCAAAACTGTTAGCTTCAGCTAGAAACAGTAAGTGTCCTCAAAAATCACTGTTCCCTTTAATAAGTCCCTGAGAAGGCTGTGATTTTTGGCAGTTAAGGAAACAGAACTGCTCAAAAAACAGGTAGGTACAATACGTACTAAGGATATCCAAGAAAGGTTTGGATGCAGTATTAGCATTTAATAAAAATGATGTTAGGTAAGATATGTAATCATCCCAGCAGTCAGATTGGCAAGATTATTATCCTCCAGGCTATATGTGTCCTTTCCCTTTAACAGTTTCTTGAAATTACACATACTAAAGCTCCCTGGTTCATACTGGACAAAAGACAGATGTGCTAGAAAATTCTATCTGGATTTGAGGATTTTTTTTACTAGATTAAGTGTTCCCTGACAGCCTCTTCTGGATTCCTTAACTGTCGGGCACTTGCTGCTGCCCTGTTATTCACCTCATTTAGAAGCAAGGGAAAAAACCCATATGGCTTCCTCTGCAGTCATGCTTCCTCTGTCCCACTGCACCAGGCTGAACTGGATTAATTTATGTCCTGTACATCCTTGGGTGATAATAATATGTTGTCAGGAGAGAGCACACATCCAACAGTGAACCTTTCGGTAATGCAAAACTTTAAATGCCTCAAAACCTGCCCCAATCCCAATAACTGAAGTGCAATGCCTGAGATGTTTTTTTTGGAATGGTTAGCTTTTTGGTAAACTTTGGTAGACTTTGGTAGACCAACCGGATTCAGTTCTTAGTCCTGCTCATGGAAATCTACCCGTACAGCCAGTATACTCAAACACTATTATCTGAATGTACCTAGTCCCAAGAAATTATTTCAATATTCGAATAACAAGAGTCCAACATACATTTCTGAAATATCCACAGTTTATATTATAATATTTCCACAGTTTAACCCTGCTTTCCTGGTCAGGGTTGCAGGGGTTCCATGCATATCTTGGAAGTCATGGGCACAGGCCAGTCCAGCACAGGGCCCTGGCAGGAGTTGCTGTAATGGCTACAGGGGATCACCAAGCTTGGCTCTCTCCTTTAGCCAATGTATGTGTGCGACCCCTAACCTAGCAGGGAGGCACTTCTGGGAGTCAAACCAGGTTCTCGTTGGTGTAGGATAGCGCATTATACCACTGCACCACCCAAGCACTATCCACTATTTCCTATAAAAAAAATCAGCATGTGGGGCATCGCCCCATATCTCTGCCTGTTACGCCCCTTCTCACCGCAAGGGGCGATCTGGGCCGCGTCGAACAAGCTAGGTGTCTAGAACTGATTGCTTACAGCTGTCTCAGACTGTATTTAAGCAGGGCCCTAGCTCATGTACAAAGTGGGGAATTACATCTATCACGAATTGTCTCGTAAATGCTTGAGCAACGGCATGTTTTTGTTTGGCAGTTGTTACCGTCTTTGGTTACTCATGCCTGTTTGCGTTAGCCACGGAGGATTACTCGTCTTTTCCCGCGTGTCACAGAGGACTACTCATCTTTGGTTTGCTTGCTTCGGACCCTATGTATTGCGGTAAGTCTGCTTTTGTTTAGCAACGATCTGTTTTGTTTGTGTTTGTGAAACGTTGTTCAATAAATTTCATTATTGTTCATTGCAATACCTGCGCTTGTCTCCTTTCTCCCCGTAGACCCCCCTTGTTACAGATTCCCCCCCTACCATGGAGAGGGCAGGTTATCGCACTACCACGGCTCGGCCAGCGTGGGCTCAGCTGCCAGAAAAATTTGACGGTAATCCCCGTCTATGCAAAGAATATTTCCGGGCAGTCGCAAACTGGTCCCAGCTAGTGTTGGGGACTAGTGACCAGCTTTTGGAGAAGCTGTGGGAGGAGTTTGGTCTCTCTGCTAGAGGGAAGCAGAGGTTCTCCATCTGCCCAAGATTGCCTGCATTCGCTTGTAATTTGCGGCATCCCCAGTTCACCAGCTGTTGGAAGCGGTTGGGCCAGTACAAGCTAGCACCCAGTTCCATATTGCTTTGTTCCATATCTGAGCACACTGCACCCCTTAGTTTCATACCTGAGTATGTTAGCTCCAAATCCAAATTCGTTAACTTCGTTTTCGCGTATGTCGCACCTCTTACATTTACATTTACAGCATTTGGCAGACGCCCTTATCCAGAGAGACTTACAATTGGTACAATCTCACAATCCAAGCAATTGTGGGTTAAAGGCCTTGCTCAATGACCCAACAGTGGCAGCTTGGCAGAGGTGGAATTTGAACCCTGTACCTTCTGGTCCAGAGTCCAGTAACTTAACCACTAGGCTACCACAGCCCTCTTAGCTTCGTAGGTGCGCCGTTAGGATCATATAGTTCCGTATCAAAGCTTGCTGCGCCATTTAGTTTAGTATCTGAGCATGTTAGCTCTGTGTCCGAATTTGTTAACTCTGTTTCCGTGCTCGTCGTGCCTCTTAACTCCGTAGATGTGCTGTTACCATCGTATAGCTCCGTACCTGAGAATGTCGCGCCCTCTAGTTTTATGCCTGAACGTGGTGGCCCCGTACTTGAATTCGTTAGCTCCGTTTCTGAGCATGGTCACCCAATACAGGAGGCCCAGTTCCGTACCTGGTCATGTTAGCTCCGTACCTGAGTTCGAAGCGCTGTTTGTTTCCTTACCTGAGCACATTGCATCTCTTAGTTCCATGCCTAAACAAGACGTGTCACCTAGCTCCGTATCAGTGACCGCTGCACTGCTTGGCTCTGTATCTAAGCCATTAGTATCATTGTATCACTAGGTGTGTGCCACCTAGTTCCATACCTGAATGAGACGTGACCCTCTGTATGGAAGTATCGGTGGAAGTTGCGTTAACTCCTGCGCCATGGACATTAGCAGCGACCCCGGCACCTCGGATATTTGCGCCACATACATTTGCACCAAGGATGTCAGCGCCCATGCCAGTGCTGAGGACGTCAGCACCAGTGCCAGAGCCGAGGACATCAGTGCCCAAGCCAGTGCTGAGGACATCAATGCCCGAACAAGCACCAAGGATGTCAGCGTCCATGTCTGCGTTGAGGACGTCAGCACCTGTGCCAGCACCAAGGACATCCATCCAAGAGGCCATTTGTTTCCAGGAGGCCTGCCCGGAGGCTGTTTGCTGCAGAGAGGCCTGCCCAGAGACGGTTTGTTCCCGTGAGGCCAGCCAAGAGGCCGTTTGTTTCCAGGAGGCTGTCCCAGGGGCTGTTTGTTCCTGACAGGCCTGCCCAGAGGCTGTTTGTTCGCGAGAGGCCATCACATAGGCCATTTGTTCCCAAGAGACTCTCCCAGAGGACGTCCAGCCCCCGCCAGTGCAAAGGATGTCGGCACTACTGCCTGTGTGGAAGACTTCTATGCTCATGTCGGTACCTGGGAGTCGCCCCTAAAGAAAACCCCCAGACACGACCGTACATCCTGTTGGGGAGGGCGTTAAAAGGAGCCCTAGCGCCGTCTCGTGGGGGGAGGAGTATGTCAGGGATCACCCCAGACCTCCGCCTATTAAGCTCCTCCTTGCCGCAAGGGGCGATCCGGACTGTGTCGTTTGCGGTGCTCCGCACAGAGCACCAGAAGAACAAGCTAGGTCCCTAGACCTGATTGTTTACAGCTTTCTCAGACTGTATTTAAGCTGAGCCCTAGCTCACGTACGACGTGGGGAATTACATCTATCACAAACTGTCTCGTAAATGCTTGAGCCACGGCATGTTTTTGATTGGCGGTTGTTACCGCCTTTGGTTACTCGTGCCTATTCGCGTTACCTTTGGACTCCTCGTTTCGTCTGCGTGTTGCGGAGGACTACTTGTCTTTGCTTTGCTCGCTTCGGACCCTACGTATTGCAGTAGGTCCGCTTGTGTTTAGCAACGGTCCATTTTGTTTATGTTTGTGTAACGTTGTTTAATAAATTCCGTTATTGTTACCTGCGCTCGTCTCCTTTCCTCCTGTAGACCCCCTCGTTACACAGCACCTGGTTTATTCCTCTTTTTTCAAGACCCCATCTACTTTCAGTGAAGTCTGTGTAATGTAAGTTGCACAGGGGATTCTCTGATTGGTCTTCCTGTCCGCCTGTTATCTGTAACTTGTTCTAACAGCATCTTCACATGTCTGACAGCTGCCTATTTTAGTGCTAAACGCTACAATATAAGATAACATATAGTACAAGGTATAGATAGAGGTAAGGAAACATCTACTTCCACTATTTTCATTGTTGGAAGTAAAACTCAGCATTCATGAGAGCAGGTTTTTGGTTCAGATTATGCATTGGGGATTCAAATACCTCATACGTCATAGTGAGAATTCAGATAACGAGCGTGTGATGTGAATTTGTTACCTATGAGCAATGACTCTAAAGAAAAAAACAAGTATGACGCTAATTAGATATCACAAGTCAAAATGAATTATCTGGTAATGTGCAGAGTAGACAAATGCGAACATAAGTTATTGAGACAAACTTGAGATGTAGGCTAAACCCCAAAGGACGTTTATTAATTTATGTGTGCAGGACAGGGAGAAGGAAAAGGGCTATGAAGCACTGCAGAGGAAGTGCAGAAGTGGGTCAAAATACAGTATGCTTAACACTTCACAATTATGGGTGATAGTATGATGGTACACTGACACGTTCAAAAGGCTGAAATCATGTAAGAAATGTACCTGGTTTTGAAGGCTCATTTAAATAGCATGAAAAGGCTGCTTTATAATTTATTTTTCACTTACTGTATGACAAACTGCATATACAGCAGTATTATTTTGGTGCATAATTACTTATTAGAGGAACCTTTGTAATTGTATAGGCACAGCTGAAACTTGTTATTCTGTTCAATAAAGCAAATCCATTGTCAAGCATTTTTAAAGTTCAATTCTGGTCTTTTATGAAGGCCAAGGAACGTAGCAGTCTGTTGTTGTTTGGTCAAATGAAGGCCATTGCATACATCACACTGCCAAGAAACTAATATTTCACACAAAAGTGTTCAGGCAGGAAAGTGGTCTATCCAGAAAAACAAATTGATGTCTTCAGTATTGTTATTGGAGGGATAGGCCACTGAAAAATGCCTTTATAAATGCACCCAAGAAACGGTTATGTATATTTGATTTATTTCTTATTGCTCAAACCACTTTAGAAGTTTGAGATCCATTGTAGTCACACAGCAAACAAGTGTAAATGCATCCATCTCTTCAAAAATACATCTGTCTACTAGTATTGAAGTACTCGAGTCATAAACGAATGATCTTGGTCTCATCTTGGCCTTGAACTCATTGGGTCTTGTCTCAGTCGCGGGGTAAGGTGGACTCAGAAATTGTACGTTAAGCTTAAGGAAATTAAAGATATTGTGTTAATCACCAGCTTTGATGCAGCAACCATCTTTTGCAAATTAAACCGTAAACAACACAGAAAGTGACTGGTCCAGTGCTGTGTGCTAATTTACATATTACATACGATACAGCAACTGGACTTCAGTCTGGCTGACTACAGATGCATTTCACATATAATTATAAATGCACATAGTTAAAATCTTTTCAGTATAGATTTGAGATACAAAACACCAAGTGTAAGAATATACACTAATAAATACCAAGTGTAAAAATGGTCAAAGTTGCAGATGCTCAACCACACACGAGGAAAGGATCTGACTCTGAAGTTTGAGAAATACGTGCCTTACAGGTATTTAATAAGCTGCTTCCTTAAATAATGCATACCCAATTCCGGTGCTGCAGCCTTACAGCAGGGGTGTCATTCGACCCACTTTACTAGGGCATATGCCCCAGTAAAATGTTGCTGTGCCCCATTAAAATCACAGCAGTAAAAAGTCAATTTTTATCCTGGATTGCTGTAGCAGAACTACAGGACACGGCACAGAAATTCACTACAAGCATTACATTTCCGATAAAGCCTCAGCATCTTTCAAAGCTTGAGTGGCTAATGCCAGTTTATTTTGGTTTTTGCATGGAGTAATGGACATCCACAAGTATTTAAAAGAAAGTCAGCCACACTGAAGACAAGCTCATAGCTACAGGTATGTGTTTTGGCTAGCCACTTTATTTTAACTGTATAACCTACCAAATGCACATATTAGACCACTAAACAAAGACATTCATTAAACTATCAAAGGCATCATCTATGTTAGTGTACACAAAATTAATGCAATTAATAAACTAACCTAGAAATCTAATCTAGTCTAGAAATGTCCCTGCCTTACAATGTGTGTTTCAAAGAAGAGTCATATTTGAAACTGACACTCAGAATATGCCAAAAATGGATATATGATGGTGAATTCCTGGAAAAAACAGTAAAACCCCACTGAGCTCCTGTGTATTACTGAATGATCTTTTACAGCAGTTCTGGGCACACTCATGTTTTATTATGTTATGCGTTAAATGAAAAACATTTTTCTGATTTTCCGAATCCTAACACATTGTTGTCTTGGACAAAATCTATTTCTATTTATCATTTAATCACATTGTCGGACCTAAGTTATTATTTTGTCACTTCTCAGCTGTAGGCCCTATACGAAAGAGGCCCAAAGTGAGGATGATACTATTAATGACACAACAAGTAGAAATACTGCATTTTCAGAATTAGCCACAGAGATGCAAGATATTGCATCACCACATGGCTCTCAATAAACTGTCTGCTGGCACTTGGGAGGGAAGAGAGGTTTGGGCTGTAGATCAGGGCTAGAAATGAATGCATCCAAGATTTACAGTAGTTGAGTCCTTCGTGCATGTAGGGTGAGTAGTAATGTGCTGAGCAGTGAAGGACAGGGGGTATAAATTAACAAGGCTATTCTCAGAGAGTGAGAACAGGAAAAAACTGTCACGCTGTGCTCTGCCTCACTGTCCCCTACTTGGCAGACCAGGAGTGTGTGCCAGTGGAGGACCTCCATACACCAACTCACATGGCTGCAGTGGGTATGTTCTGGCCCCATCACCCACCAGAGTCATGCTGTCTGTCTTTTCTCCAGCACCTCTGCATTTTATTGCGAAAATAAAAATAAAAATAAGCAATATTAATAAAGTAATTTTAATTACAGGATACTTACTTGTGTGTAACCTCCTTTCCAAAAACCCAAACGCTTTTTTAACTGCAGTCCTAGTGTAATGAGGTCATCAGCCATGGTTTGTGTGCTCACATGTCATGAGTGCTGTGAAGGTTTAGAAATGGCGTAAAAAAGACAACACATAGTTAGACAAAGTAAGCCTTTTTCTATGATACAGATATTCTATTTTGATGGCTACTGTATTAGGTGAAGCACTTGGAGCACTGCTGTGTCTATACTTTCTGGGAACTTTTCACTGCCTGCCCACTTGCTACATCACTCTATGCTGGGTGTTCCTTTACCCATTCTATTACCACGATCCTAAGCTCCCTTCTAGTAGAGGTGCATGCTTTGCACATTGGGGTGGGAGCTGTCATATCTCAACGTGAAGGCCAACCAACAGAACAACATACCATTGTGTTTTTCCCTCCCGAGTTAACCCCAGCTGAGTATAATTATAGTACTGGGGATCAGGAATTTCTTGACATTAAACTGGCACTTAAAGAGTGGTGACATTGGTTCATTCACTTTTTTGTCTTTTCATGCTGGGACACCTTGGCTTGAAGCTGCTCCCATTACCCGTCTGGCAAGCTGCTCCCATTACCCGTCCCCTAGCATCCCAGGTTGCACATGCTAAGGACTTGCATTCTAACAGTAACTGACCTGTTCTTAAAAGTGGTAAGATGAAGTGCTTCAACTTAATATAATCCCCTCAGTGTTCCATAATCCCCTTCTTCCAACTTGTGCTCTGAAATACTGTTGAAGTCCCCATTTCATTTCCACCTTTAAGAGAACCTTTTTATAGAAATTGGGAATATGTTAGTCTGTCCTCTGGTTTTCACCCCAGACAAGTAGACAATGCTAATGGGTGAACTAGGAACTTAGCAAAGTCCTACGGATCTCCATGCTGAGAACCTGTCGCACTGGGCACACTTCATTTCCGGGGCTGAGATAGCCCAGAACTCTCTTTATCACTTGGCCACTGGACTTACTCCCTTCCAGTGAATTTTGGGCTATGAGCCTCCATTTGTGCCATGATTCAGGAGCTGCTAGTGTATGAAAGCATGAGAGCTGGTGCCTAGCCAGCATCATATGGAGCAAAGCAGGAAAACCCAAGACAGAGCACCAATCCATCATAGAGCACCTACACTAACGTATTCATACACACACAAACTAAGGGTGCTTTAGAGACACCAATTAATCTAACATGCATGTCATTGGACTGTGAGAGGAAACCAGAGTAAACCCATACAGACACGGAGAGGACATGCAGAAAGATTGAACCCAGGACCACAATATTTCACTGATCACTGACATACATCATTTAAGAGCTCAGTGTGTTATTGATTAAAAAAAATGAAAACAAGCTGCTAGTGGGAGTCTTCAAGTAAAAATATTTCAAATTGTTGTTTCTGTGTTCAATTAGTAAAATTGAGTCTGAATTTTGTATATGAAAGCATTATAAAAGTATGAAAGCAGTTTATGGGAAATAGTTATGTCCTTACCATGTTAAGGTTTATTATGCCATACTATTATAGAATGATATTATTAGTTATTCCAACATGTCAAGGTATGAAGTAGATTCATTCATTCTCTTTCTTTCTTTTACTGGGTTGCAGGAGAGCTGGCGTCTATCTGGCGTCATATGATGCAAAGCAGGAACAACCCTAGACAGAATGCCAATGCATCATAGGGCACATACACTCACACGCTCACATACACACCCACACACTAGGGGCAAATTAGAGACACCAATTAACCTAACACAGTTTTGGACTGTGGGAGGAAAACAGAGTACTCAGAGTAAACCCACACAGACACAGGGAGGACTCCACACAGAAAGGACCCAGGGCACTCCACCTGGGGTTTGAACTCAGAACCTTCTCGCTGTGACGCGACAGTGCTACCCACTGAGGCACCGTGCCACGGGGTATGAGACATAGAATGAGATGGTCAAGAGCTTAAGAGAACAGTATGTAAAAATTGTCTGTGCTCATTTTTAAGTTCCAAGCTGCCTCTGGAAGCAACATCAGCATAAGTATTTGACAAGAGCTTAATGGATTGAGATTCCATGGCAGAGCAACCCTGTGTGTCAGCAACTCTAAAAGATTTGTGTGCTTCAAACTTTTTGAAAAGTATTTGCTAGTGGAAATATTTCTGTTCAATAGATACATAGATCACATCTACAGTATGTATATAATCTGGCTATGTAGTGCATGTCATGTAGGCTGTAACGCCGACGAGAGATAGGAGACAGACGCAAGAGCGAGGCAGATTGTGTGAATCGGGAGCGGCGCTGAAAGGGGGCGTGACATAGGCATTGACAAGAAACACTGCTAAATAAATATACATTTGTTTTAAAACACTTAATTCACTATCCACTTTATTAGAGACATCAATGTTATTGTTCCACCTGTACATGTAAAGTCTGAGACAGTAGCTCATCTGTTGTTGCAGTTTGTGTTAGTCATCTTCAAATCTTTCATCAGTGCTCACAGGATGCTGGTGGTTGGACATTTTTGGCTGGTGGACTATTTTCAGTCCAGCCGTGATACTGAGGTGTTTAAAAACTCCAGCAACTCTGCAGTATATAATCCACTCGTATCAGTGCAACACACACTAACACGCCACCATGTCAGTGTCACTGCAGTGTTGGGAATGAGCCACCACACAAATAGTACCTAGTCCTGTGGGGTTCCTGACCATTAGAGAAAATGGTAAAGGGGACTAATAAAGCATGTAGAGAACAGTTGGACTACAGTCTGCAAGTCTGTAAGTATTTAGTGTGACCTCCCCTTACACTTAGCAACATCTGGCAGCTTCATCACGAGGCCAAGTTGACCCTTCTACAGTCTGAAGGAGCTTGATCAGGAATGGTCTTTTTTAGAAGGATAGCATCCAAGGACCACTTTTTTTGATGAGGAACAGGGTGAAAGGGTAAGATATGTTCAAGCTCACAAAGACTGGAATGAAAAGGAGTGGAAAAGAGCATTATGGAGTGATGAATCCATGTTAGAAATATTTGGGAGCAAATGTTCATAATGTCCATAATACCATTATAAACAACAAACACAATAGTGGCCTATTTCTTTGTGCGCAGTACTGTATATACTGTATACTGGCTCTTGAAATTGTGTGAACCCTTTAGAATTTTCTTTGTTTCTGCATATTTATGACTTTTCACATTTTCACACAAGTTCTAAAAGTAGATAAAGAGAACATAATTAAACAAATGGCAAAAATAGTATACTTGGTCATTTATATATTGAGGAAAATGAACACATGGTAACTTCTAAGCAACTAAAGGCCAAACAATGGATTCTAAACAACGCATTCCAGCATAAGAACCTTATCTCATATGTGAAACGTAGTGGTGACAGTAGCATGGTTTGAACCATTTGTTTGAATAAGCTGGTGGGAAATGAGGAACTTGTGGAATAATTTCGGCAAGAGCAAGTCAAGTCAAGTCAGATCTTTTTGTATAGAGCTTTTTACAGTGGAGCATTGTCTCAAAGCAACTTTACAAGTTTAGATTATCTCCTAATATCTACGTCCAATCCCAAATTGAGCAAGCCTAGGGCGACAGTGGCAAGTGTTATGAGAAAGAAACCTCAAGAGCAAAAGTCAACAACAGTCAAATGACCAAATAAGGAAAAGGAAAGCAAAAACAAAGCATCCTGTTTTATCCCACTTCTCTTGGTAAGGGTCAGGGGAAGAGTCCGTTAGAGGGTCAGCTCCTCCTTTAACAGTTTCCACTATATGGCAACACCTTTCCTCTTGACAGTTTGGAACTTGACTGCAGTGATTTACTTCCATTCAGCTCCAAGGGCTTGGGGGCACTGTCATTCTGGAACAGACAACACTCTCTAGAATGCCATTTTTCACAGAAAGCAAGATGCTTAGACCAAAAACTTAAATTAAAGGCTTAGTCCTAGGTCTCCACTGTCATTCGGCTAGGTAGTGTTCTCCTGGCAAACCCAGATTCTACCGGCCTGACATATGCTGACACATGGTTAATTACTTCAGAAAATGTGTCTGTACTGGTTCAGAGGTCAATGATGATGCACTATGTACCATACTGGCTTAGAAAATTACATGGTGATCAAGTGTCTGCTCGGATGCTTGGCAATGGAAATTCATTCAGTAGAGATCCAGTTGAACAGTTCTAAAAATTAGGTTTTCCAATTACATCCCCCAAAACTCAGTAGTCTTATTATGTGAGGTTCTGTGGTCTAGCTTTTTGTGACTGAGGTGTTGTTTATCCTAGACATTTACGTTTTGTAATAAGAGTAAACAGTAACAATTCCTCATAGAAAAGGGTGTAACCTGTGACAGGGTCAGAATATATGCGTCAACATATGTTTGGCCATGTAGTGTATGTATTAAAAGTCACTTTTTTAAATGAAACCACTTTAATAACACTCTATATTTATATAAGTGCTAAATTTATGTAAGTACTAAAGATATATTGCTTCACTAATTATTACAGCCTCTCTATTCTAATGTTTAAACCACTTTATTAGTGGTCCATCACAGGGCTTTTCACACATCTTGTCAGTGCGCACAGAGATCAGTTGCCAACTTTCTGAAATTTCATAATAAAATTACTTAAGCAAATCAGTAAATGGTTCTGTGCTCGCCTCAGTCCTTCCCTTGATTCAACCCCCCCAAACCTTTAAGGCCAAATTGAACATAATTTATCTCCCTGCTATGTAAAAGCCAAAATGCTGGAAAGTAGTTTGCTGACTTGTGATGCCACACTTCTAAATGAGCAATGGGAAAACATTCAACTAGGAATAGACCAAGCCATAGTGGATGATAGAAGGGTACCTGCTTACTGTGAATCAAATGAAAAGCCAAGTGATTTTAGAACTGGCTAAACCCTATGAGAGCAATATACAACCTACAGCAATCAAGTTTGACTGAGTTTTATCCAGCAACATATGTGTAATTTACCTCAGGTTTCTACAACGTAGGACCCTTAGAGACAGTATCAGAATACACTGAGGGAATATAGCTCTCATACTGTATATAACCTAATTATTTGAACAGGAATGTCCTGCAAACAAGGCTTGTGCAATACAACTCAAGACTGGGATTTCAAGCTACTCCCAGTGTACTTAAATCAGCAATTTGAGGAATTTTCTTTCCTTGTGCACCTTGATGTAATCTCTCATAGATTTGTCATTAAGTTTAACAGATTATTTAGGTAGTACTATTTCTCTTAGTATATCTAATACACAAAAGTACATTCCTGTCATTTACATCCACCTTTACATATCTCCTTATCATTGTGTTTTCTCAGCATTTACTGAAACATGGAAACACAAAGTTCCAAGGTTGTTCTGATTGTCATGCTGTTAATTACGTTGTTAAGCGGAGTGACCCAAGTCAGACACATTCAGTATCAGACAACGTTAGTTTACTCTGCAAATACATAGAATTTTCTGTAATTATAGCCCTTCTAAATCTCCTCCGTGCAAGAAAAACACTCTAATTGTAGGATGAGTAAACTGTTGCAGTGAACTGTTACCAGCGACTTGGCATCCTGTAATCTTGCACAGTGTGTTCATATTTTACAAAGGCAGTTTAGACTGTATGCTGTGCAGATTTGATCCCTTTGTTTCCTTTTAAGACATGGATATTGTAATGGGCATGGCTCAGTTATCTTCATCCCATGTCTGATTGGGTTTCCTACAGATACTCAGTCTGATTGGAGTTTCTACCAGCTTTTCTCCAGGTTTTATTGTCACTTTCCAAAAACGTTAGGTGCTGCTCGTTAGGCCCTGGCTCACCGCAACCCTTACTGAATTAGCCTAGTATAAAAATGAATGAATCAGTGTTGTAATCTTGGAATTTGAAGAAGGTAAATACAAATGAACAACTCTTTGCCTCTTCCTTTATAACCAAAACAGTATAATACAGTACATGTTGACAGAACCAAAGCATATCCATGGTTAATGCTCAAATTTAGCCCACCGAGCTCAGCTCCAAACTCATGAAAGATATGGCCATTCTGAAGTCACCATATCTCACAAGCAAGCGAAGCAAGTGTAATTTTCCAAAGTATGACTAAAGCACCAGAGGGAAAAACTGTTCCACAGAAGCCCAGGGGTTTATATAAAATCTTAAATATAACACACTGACAGAGAACAGATGAGGAAAAATGGATGAAGATGCTCACAAAACATTATGGCACTCCATTGTGTGTGGTTTGATCTTCTTCCCTGATATAACAAATGTAATGCCATAAATGCTCTTTTTGGATATTAAGTACAGCGGTACCTCAGTTCTTGTTGTTACTTCCAGAAGGCTTATCGAGTAAAAAAAGAAAAGGCGAGTACCGAGCAATTATTTTCCCCATAAGGAATAATGTACATCGAATTGATCAGTTCCAGATATCCAGAAAATCCACACTGTATAAGGCATTATTTGCATTAATGGAGTTGTATTGTACAGGTGCTCCCTGAATGATGAAGGGGATACATTCCAACAAATCCAACATAAGTAAAATGTATCATGATCCGATGAGTTTAATATAGTCTATACTGTATCATAGTGGAGCCTATTACACATTAACAGTTGCATTAACACTTACATAAACCTACAGTAGACCATTATCGTTAACATAAAGCTTATTTTATAAGTGTTGAACAATCTAATTTAATTTAGTGTGTAATGGATTGAAAGTGAAAAGTAAACGCAGAACACCCTATTGGTGAACTCAGGGTGCTAGCATAGCTGCTAATGCTACCTGCAGCCTGTTTTCTGGAGGATTCAGTTCTGGTTTTCCTGTCGGTTGGCTGTCAATACTAACCATTTTAGGTCCATGGGGACTTATTTGTACTAAGAATAGAGTACTGTAGATGTCAAAATAAAGAAAAACACAATTAATATACAAGTTTAAGCAAGTGTGCTAAGTATCAAGCAAGCGACGAGATCTGAGACAAATTTTTGTAGTCAAAATGCGTCAACAACTGATATCAATCAGTTTTGAGGTGGTCGAGAACCAAGATCCCACTGTACTCTATGAGGCCCAATAATTTTGAATTGTACTAGAATTAAACAGTCCCAATAAGACAATGATAGGTAAGCTACACAGCTGGCCATATGGTCCTTTATAAAGAAAGTTCTTATGAATATGTAACATAAACACTAAAAACCTATCAGAGCCAGTTTCTACTTGGTTTTGACATATATGTTATATGTTTGACATATATTTGACACATATATACAGTATATAAATGTATATTATCAGTGTAAAATTGTACTTAGCTTTCACATTTTATTCTCACTCCAGTCTCTACTGGCTACATGGGCCTATCACCAGAGAACACAGGGTGCAGGCATAAGTGTGTCCCGAAGGGGAAACCAGTCCATCACAAGACTAGGTAGGGATTAATGTTGCAGGACTAGCCTACCCTCACTTAGGGTGTAGTCACACTAGGCAATTCACGAATCGCACTGGGGCCCTCTTGAAATAGGTGGGCCGGGGCGCGGTTCGCTGGACTCCAGCACGGTACGTTTGCAGTGTGAGTGCAATCGCACTCCGGCACGCTTTCGTCATCACAGACGCGCTCACACAGCACAGCGCACTTCATTGTTGTACATATGTGACACTGCCAGTCATGCTGAAGGCACCACGGGAACTCATATCTCGGTCATGGTGGTGCTGGGCTAGCATGTTAGACTGCACCACCCAATCGCCCTAAACTTGTATATAAATACAGGTATGCTCTGTTTAATCACTGCATTACTTTCTATGAAACAGGTCATTGACTGAAATGGTCGTTGACCGGACATTACCATTGGCACATATTCTACTTATGCTAATGTAATGTAAATACAAAGGGTATTATCACAAAACTAAGTGCAAACAATTCATAAATGCATCAGAGGTGTTACTGAAAACACGAGTGGAAAGCTAACATCCACACAGCATCCAAAGTATAAACTGTTACATATATCACTCCCTCCGGGAAATACACATGATCGTAGTTTTTCAGCTGCAAGCGCACATTGATGATCACACACACTGTAGAACCAACATATAAATATACACAATGGAATATAAACATAAATTAGCATACCTTGCTGGCTGCACTCAACCAAGAGGGAATGAGTCAATGTGAAGAAATACTAATTACTT